>CABHPH010148944.1:0-23350 GCA_902168325.1 Peromyscus nudipes | reverse complement strand
CACACACACACACACACACACACACACACACACACACACACACACACGTGCGCGCACACACAGACGCACAACTTAAAAATAAAATTCAATTTTCGTAAAGGTGTATTCTCTGTCTTACTATGTTTTCCCTAGGGAATAGTTTTATATGCACAACCAGTGCTGACTCATGACCCAGAACCAACAGACAGTGCTCCTCAGTGGTGACTGTCGTCATCATGGGGTTTCTGGGAAGAAGTACTTCAGAGTTCTGGAGTTGAAGCCATTTGTTTAAGTGTATTTATGAAAGTACCATTCTTCTGTCTACATCTGTAGGTACAACTTAAAGAGGCCATTGAAGACCTCCCTGGTAAAATGGATACTGAATTAGCAGAATCTGGATCCAATTTTAGCGTTGGACAGAGACAGTTGGTGTGCCTTGCGAGGGCGATTCTAAAGAAAAATCGGATATTGATCATTGATGAAGCAACAGCAAATGTGGATCCAAGGTACCCGAGCTAAAGTGGATGTGTGTCTAGCCTGAATTCTCAATGTGGCCCCGGGAAGGACTGAATGACACTGGGGAATGTCTCTGGGTGTGTCGGCCCTTCAGATGTGTGGTGCACTGAGGTTTCATGCACGAGTTACTTACACACTTACAAAGCCATCTTCTGCCTGTTCGTATTTCATTATGTCATATGTGCATATCTCAAATATGCCACAGTACCTAATCCAAAACCCTTTGGATTCCAAGCATTTCAGAAAGGGATGCTCAGCTTGTGTTCTAGGTCTCCTGAGTAAATTAGATGCCTGAATTCCAGTTCTGTTTCAAACAATTTGGAGAGAAAATTATTTGCATTGTTTCTAAGTTGACTTTAGATTTTAGTGTTTTAAGAGGGGATGGTTGTATAGGTGTGGCTGTGCATGCCTGTAATCCTAGCATGTGGAAGCTTCTTGGAGGCTCTGGGTTTCAAAGTCACCTGAATGACATAGTGAGTTCAAAGCCAGCCTGAGCTGTCCAATAATAGTAATAATAATAAAAAGAAAGTTTTAAAAACATTGTTAAGGGCCATGTGATCGTTTAAGTCTTTTCCCATCTTTGCTGAATTAAACGTAACTGTGATTCCAGAACTGATGAGTTAATACAACAGAAAATCCGGGAGAAGTTTGCGCAGTGTACGGTGCTTACCATTGCTCACAGACTGAACACCATCATCGACAGCGACAAGATCATGGTGAGTCCCCCCCCACCCCCCGCCCAGTGGCAGTCATAGATGCTCTGACTGTCCATTTATCCTTCCTTGAACAAGCTGATGGGGACGCCAATAAGTTAATTTTTCTCTGATTTCTAGTAGTATCTCAATTATGTAAGTCAACATTCAGTGCTACTAGACAGTCTACAGTGTGGACTCCTTTATATACTTCTTTGCTGAGGTGTGTTTGCAGGACCATTTCAAGATGAATTATGCCCCACTGAAAATGTCCCAAACCTCAGCAATGAGTTAAGACATTGTTTCCTACTCCACAGTAGTAGGACAGTGTCATTTTGAGCATGTCACCTTGTTTTGGCTTCCCTTGATCAAACACGAATCTTTCTGGGGCTGGAGAAATGGCTCAGTACTTCTGAGCACTGTGCTGGTTAGTTTTTGTCGAAAGTACTCGTGCAGAGTACTCTAATCTCAGTTCCTAGCCCCGTGTGTAGAGAAATAGGAAGGCTGAGAGTGTGAAACAATCACCTGTGTAATTATTTGGGGGCTCGTGCTAGTTAGCTTCCTATTGCTCTAATAAACACCATGACCAAAAGCAACGTGGAATAAAGGGTTTGTTTGATCTTACACTTTACAGTCCATCATCGCGGGAAACCAGGGCAGAAACCTGAGGCGGAAACTTGCAGGGGCGTCCTCTTTCCCTCTTGGCCTATTGGCCACCAGGTCAAGAGGGCAAGAGGCGGCAACAGAAAGCTTTGTATGCGGTCCATGAGCAGGAACAGAGGGAGGCCTCTGGGAGACAGACTTCGGTGAATCAGTTCAACTTTATTCCAGAATATAAGGGATATATAGGATTGGGGAGCCTGGGAACAAACCCTAATTTGCATTAAGTGGCACGGACCTACCGTAAGGCTTAGTATGTGGCAGTAGGGTCCTATAGCAGAGCTCTTAACACAAGTCTTCTTAACAGGGATCTGTGCCAAGGGTCGAGCTAAAGATGAATCAAGCATCTGGTTTAGAGACAGCTTTTAGGTAAAAGTCAGTCCTCCAGGCCCTAGGACTTTCTCCAGGTAAGGGCAGGTAGAGAGCAGGAAGCCTTGCAGGGGAGGGAGGGCGTTCCCATATTGCCAGGCTTAGAGAAGGCTGCCAGGCTATGGCAGACTGTGACCTCTAACCAGCCAGCGATGTATTCCAACAGAAACTGAAGCAGAGGCCATGGAGGAATGGTACTTACTGACTTGTACTCCCTGGCTTCCTCAGCCTGCTTTCTTACACAACCCAGGACCACCTGCTTGACCAGCAGAAATGTCATCCGGTCACTTCTGAATCTTGTCCATCACGATTTGACCCACAGGTGTGAACATCTAGTTCATGAGTATGCCCCTCGCCAATCACCTCTGTTGTCGTTGTCAACAGTGTTCAGTGTTTTGCTTGCTCGTGTCCCTGGTAAACCTTCAGAGCCTGTTTTTTCTCTCATTATCTATGTCTCAATCCTTAGCGTGGTTTGACGCAGCAGGTTATAGTCCGGCCCTCCCCTCCTCTCCTAACCTCACCCTGCTGCGCTCTCCCTCTCTCTGCTGCGGATGAAGCCGCAGTGGCGTTCTCTTTGTCCTTCAGTGTGTGTCTGCTGTCCTTCTGACAGTTGTGTGGTCTCCTCCTCCTGAATGTTGGCAGCTTAGACTAAGAGAGAGAAGGGAATGGGTTTGGGAGAAATTGCAAGTAGTGTGACTAGACTATGACAGACTAAGTATGGCTTGAGAAGAGAGAGGAGTCTGCGTTGGTTTTCACGGTGAGCACTGGAGTGCATGGATGAGGCCCAGGGAGAAGTAGACTTGGAAGAGGGTTCTCTTTTAGCATGTGACCTTGCATTTTCCTGTGGCACTGCCCCTCCTACTCAAAACTCCAATGTGGGGAAATCTTCAGTGTAGAGTTCACTGGCTATGGGCTCAAAAGCAGCATCAGCAGAGATCCACCAGGAGATGGAAGTGTGGTCACTTGAGCAGCTTTCTGTTGTAAGAGTGACACAGGATCCCAACTCAGGGACCCAAAAGACAGACAGCCTCTACTTTGAAAGATGGGGTCTTAGATTCCGATGTATTCACCCAGGCTGAAACTTCTGTTGTGTTCTAGAACTTCTGCCCATGCCCAGACTTCAGTTCAGTTGAACACCAATGGATCTGCCAGCTTTCTCTTACTGTAACAAAATCCTGAAGATAATCAGCTTTTTAAGATGAAAGATTTGTTTTGGCTACAGACTTGGAAGTTTTGGTCTGATTATCTGGTTCTGTGATAAAGTAGTGCATCATAGGGGAAACATATAGCAAAACAGAGCTCTCTAGGCCGGGCGGTGGTGGCGCACGCCTTTAATCCCAGCACTCGGGAGGCAGAGGCAGGCGGATCTCTGTGAGTTCGAGGCCAGCCTGGTCTACAAAGCTAGTTCCAGGAAAGGCACAAAGCTACACAGAGAAACCCTCTCTACCCATGGCCAGGGTACAGAAGAGCAAGGGATGAGCCAAGAACCCACAGTTCCCTTCAAGGACACACCCACAGTGTTCTAAAAAAAATCCCAATAGGGCCCACCTCGTAAAGGTTCGACTGACTCCCAATTAACACCACCCTGGTCAAAGTTTGAAGCAGTTTTTGCTCTAGAAATACCTGCTCCTTTTCTAGAAGACACGCTTTCTGTTCTGTTATTCTAAAGCATTAAAGACGTACATGTGTGTCTTAATTACTGTTCTGTTACTATGAATATATACTATGACCAAGACAGTTTTAGAGGGCTAGTCCATGCTCATCGTGGTGGGAAACAGACAGGTATGGTGCTGGAGCAGTAGCTGAGAGCTTTACATCCTGATCTGCAGGCAGGAGGAGCAGGGAAGAGCCTGGGCCTGGCTTAAGCCCACCCCCTACCCCCCAACCCCAGTAACACACCTCTTCCAACAAGGCCTCACCTCCTATTCCTTCCCATATAGTTCCATTAACAAGGGACCCAGCATTCAAACATCTGAGTCTATGGGGGCATTCTCATTCAAACTACCACAACACGGCAATCAACTGCAAAGCCTGATGCACCAGAAGGCAGGGGCCAGACTCAGGGAGTGACCAGGGAAGTAATGTTCACGAAGGACATAAGCAACAACATGTCACCATAAAGCTGTGTGATTACAAGTGCTTAACGTGTAGTAATTACATTTCATTGCTTCGGTGAATACTCCACAGAGGCGGATGGGTATGGTTGTGTTTACTGTAAGTAAATCAAACAAAAGGCTTGTTAGGAAACAACTGTGACCTAATTAATGACTTTGTTTATGTGTTGGCTCTCCAAAGGGATTTTTAACCAGTTTTGGTTCATTAAGCACCGTTAATGTGTTAGGCTTAGAATTCTATTTTATGAAGATGTTCTTTCAATTTTAACTTTATTAAACACGCTGTAGTCTTTGTGACAGCTAATTTAATCACACTCGTTTGCTCAGTTGCCATGAAACAATGGAGCAAGCAGACATATTTGAAAGCCTCTTTCTCCTGATACTCGGCACTGTCTCCACATTCAGTGTGGTTTCTTCCCTCTCGGTTTTTGGAATTAACTGGGTATCTGACATCTGCTTTCCCTTCAGCCAACAGCGGCATTCCTTTTCAGTCCCTGCATTCCTCTGTCCTCACAGCTCTGCAGGTTCTCCTGGTAGCAAGAGTGAGAGATGCTCGGAAGGGCCACAGCTCTTTCCACCGCCTGTGTTAGACACCGTCTGTGACACCGTCAGGGAATTCTTGGGGAATTAAATTATAGAGAACCGCAGGCTCAGGGACTCGGGTTGTGGCTCCTTGTTGACAGGCCACACTGTGGTCTTATAATCTTTACCTTTCTTCTTAGTTGTTTTCCCAGATAAAATAAAACTAGTAACACACCCTGCTGGAAAAGCAGACAACTCAAGACTGACTGGACTTTTATTCAGTTCTGTTTTTTTTTTTTGTTTTTTTTTTTTAACCTTTGTGGAACTTTTCTTTGATAAGCCTACTTGGTCAAAACTAGGGCATTAAAAAAGCAAAGAAAGAAAACAAAAAGACAAAAAGCGTTCCTTCAAAAATATGCTTTCAGTTTGAAGTCAGATGTTCAGGGTACAAATAGCTAACATGGAAGCTCACATCCCAGAAGAAGAAATAGAAGAACAACGGGAGACGAGGGCTGAAGACCAAGGTTTGCTTACTTACTGCTTTTGCACAATAGAAAAGTCGTTTTGTAAAGCAGTTTGTTTTACTGCCTTAGTCTTGTGCATGGGAGAGGCCTATATTTTACAATTGCAATATCTTTTTCCTTTCTTTAATGTTGGGAGGAGTGGTGATGCCCTGTGGATAAAATGGATTAAATTATTTTGAAATGGGTCCATGTAGTTTTTACATCTGGGACGACTACCCGGACTCTGCAGAGATGTAGGTCTGATAACTCGTCTCTGGTGAGCTTACGTAACTGACTGACTCATCCAATAGAATGTGTCTGTCCTTAGCCTGATGTACAGCAGTGAGCAATTTGAGGTCATTCCTGGAGAGATCTAGGGTTAAGGCACAACCGTCACATAAGCATTAATGTGTGATTTGGTTTACGGTTTACTTGGGTCCAGGAAGGGAGGGGGCCTAAGCAGAACATGTCAGGAGACTATTCTTAGAAAACATAGTAAGAGAAAAAATGAAAATTTCACTTTTTTTTTTCTATTTGAAGAGAACATTTAGAGTGGCTTTATGTTTGTTTATTCTGAAAAATCTAGACCATTTGGTCACGTTGTGAATATAATGGCTGAGTATATAAAGTATAAAAAGTTCTGTTCCTGGCTTCTCCGCCCCATGTGTGTCCCAGCTTGACGCTACAGCACCTGCCTGCCCCTTGTTCTTTCCCCCTCCCAGTATTTCAGAGTCAGGGCCTGAGCCTTTGTTTCTTCCTTTTAAACGCTGTCTTGCCCACAGCTGTCCAGCTGCAGCATGTGGACCCCTGAGTCCTTCTCTCCCAGCCTCTGAGCCCTCCATCCTGCTTTGACTGTTCCCAGCTCTTGTCCCCTCATTCTCCTCTGTCTTCCCACGCTCCCCACCACGGGAGGGGCCCAGGTGTGCCCTGAGATTCATCTCCTTTGACTTCACTTTTCAGCCCCTGTGCATGGAGAACCGGGTACTCGTGGGTCGTGCCAGCCCTTGGCGACACAGCCGTGAACGAGAGAACTCTGGCAAGCCTGCCTTGGCGTGGGTGGCGGCGCATCTCGGGCAGGGCTCGTGGTGTGTGTCCAGATCTGTTGACGGGTCCAGTCCACTCCTCTGCCCTCTCCTCCATGAGATCTTCTTCGGAGCCTTGGACTCTCAGCTCCGGTTTTCTCGTTCTGATGGGTTTTTGTTTTTTGTTTTGTTTTGTTTTTACCCTTTTTTTGTGATTGTTGCTTGGATATTTTTTTTTTGCCTGTTTTTGAGAATAGGCTCTGTAAATATGGGGAGGAGACCTGTCTTTTCCTTTTCCACAGTAACTAGCTTAATGACATGGATGCGGTGAGTGTGTGATAAAAACGTGCTGAGTAAATACACAGATTTCAGGTCACCTGAATTGTCTTCCATTATGTTTTGGCTATACATTACTCATTTCTTATTAATCCTGAGCATTAATTTGGAATAAAGTGTGGTTGTCTTCATTGGGGACTATATACCAGGCACAGAGGATATGATCTGAAGCCTCAATACGATAAGATTGCCGTGGGGAGTGGACAGGCGGCATGTTTCTGCTGATAGGTGTATTTTGGGAGTCGGGTAAAGTTATATTATCCAAATGAGAAGGTATCTTAGGAAATGTAGTTGTTTTACTTTCTCTTTACTGTTTTTTTTCTTTACATCTGATAATAAATATTTTATGCTGGAAACTCAAGAGGGTGTGAGTCCCAGTGCCGCTTGGCTCCAGCCAGGGCCGAGTCATTTAACTTCTCCATACTTCAGTGTTCTTCTCAGGGTGAGAACACCATGGGGCGCCGTCTTGTTCGTCTCCAAGACTCCGTTCCTCAGATGGTGCTGTTGTGGGATGGACGGGTAAAGGGGAGATGCTAACGTATCTGTCTCATTTGTTTGGGGAGTTACGGTAATGGTGTTGGAAGCAGTGAGTAGTCGAGCCATGCCCATTTTTATTTACTTTTCAAGTACAAAGATGGAGACTGGGAATATAGCTCGGTTGTTGGAGTTCTTGCCTAGCATCCACCAAGCTCTGGGTTTGAACCCTGGACCATGCAAACCAGCTGTGGTGGCTCACACGTGTAATCCAGCCCAGGAGAAAGAAAGGCAGAAGGACATAGCAACTAGAAGTCCAGGGGCTGATGCCACCTTGGGCTACAGGAGACCCGGTTTTTGTTTGTTTTTAATTCATTTGTTTACTAATTTTGTGTGTATGGGTGTTTTGCCTGTATGAATGTCTTATGTACCACATGCTTTCCTGGTGCCTTCAGAGGCCAGAAGAGTCAGTGGGTCCACTACGGCTGGAGTTATAGACAGTTGTGAGCTGCCGTGTGCATGTTGGGATTTAAAGTAGAGTCCAAAGCAGCTTGTGTTCTTAACTACCAAACCATCTCTCCAGGCCTGACTCTGTCTTTTAAAAACACAACAAAAACGTCCTGTTCAGAGATCAATGTTTTGACATTGGTCTTATTGACCACATTTTTGCTATATAACGTATATCAGGGAATGCTCTTAGATCATTCTCCTATTTGGGGTTATAATATCACGGTTCCTTTTTAAATACTGTGTGTGTGTGTGTGTGTGTTACTAGAAACTGAACCCAGGCTGACCTACACTCTAGCCTATGATAATGTATATCAAAACCTTATTTAAGAACTTTGTTGTAGTTTACATTTTCAAAGTGTTATCTTGCAAATGTTCGTAATTTCTAGAGCTAGGGATGTGTCTCTCCATAGTAGAGAGTGTGCTTTGCATAAAAGAGGCCCTGAGCTTAATCTCTACCAGCAAAGTAAGTAATTCCCACAATTCTGTCCTAAACCTCCAATTAAAAACTGTCTGACTGGGACTGAAGACATGGCTCAGTGGTTAGGAGATGCACAGCCTTTGCAGAGGACCCAGGTTTGGTTTCCAGCACCAACATGGGATCTCTCACAACCACTGGTAACTCCAGTTCTCAAGAGATCCTACATCTCTGACCTCCATGGGTACCTCCGTGCCAGTACACACACATACACACACACATACACACACACACACACACACACACACACACACACACACAGGGACACATACATACACATAATTAAAAATAAGTATTTTAATCATTAAACATCTCAGCACACTAAGGTAAACGTTATTAAGTTGTTAATACTAAGAAGACACCAAATATTTTTATCAACGGTCTTTCTTTCACTTCTGTTACAAACCCTCCTGCCTTCTCAGAGTGTTTTCTGGCTGGACCTTCATAAATTATGGTCAGTTTTGAGATCTGTTGGTCTGAGTGGCCTTCATGTGTTTCAGACACCGTGTGGTATGTGGAAAGACTCCCTGTCTTACATTTGAATACATTCAGTAGGAAGTTGGACAGGGACAAAAGAGCAGTCGTTATAAATTACAGGCAGTTTTTATAGTCAGAGAACTCAGTGTCTACCTCTGAAGTGTGATTGTAAGTTTGCTTTTTGCTTTTGCAGGATAGAGAGTTCATCATTTTGTAAAGTAATTTGACTCATTTACTTAGTCTTTAGCAGAGGAGAGACCTGTATTTCAAAAGTGTGATTTCCCACTTCGTTAACGTCAGGAGGAGTGGCCATGCACTGTAATGCAATGCTTAAGCAAAATTACACATTCAGGGCATCTAAATTGGCATGCCAAATTATAGGACATTTTAATTATTATGTGGATGTGACAGATTCAATTATTCTTGAACTCTTTTGAGAAAGCTGCCCTTAGCATCAATTCACAGTAGTAAACAAAAGATTAATGGGAAAATGCCCTTTAGGAGAGTCAGTAAATGTTTCCGATTAAATACCAAGGGCCAAATTAACTGCAATATCTAGATGTGGAAAAACAACCCATGCCCTGCTTAGAGTTCCAGCATATTCTCTTAAGATGGATTTATTCTAAACACAACCTAAATGGAGAAGTAAGTACCACTTAGCATCAGAACTGTTTCCCTAGGTGCGTCATTTGGGCCAGTTGTCTCCAACTCTCTGTTCTGTCTGAAACCATTAACCAAAGCCACTAATAAGTAGAAATGCAAGGTGAAGAGCGCCTCCCTCCACCTTTCCCTTTCCAGTGTAGATTAATGAGCAGTCAGAAGGCTGCAAGGCAGGCAGCTAAGGGTGGGAAACCAGGAGAGGGAACTTCAACAACAGATACTCGGGCCCTGTGCGGTTCAGACTGGGCTGCCGCTGTGGGCTGTGTGGACTTGAGGACACCAGAATTCTGAGCTCAGTCCCTTGATTGCTTCTTTGGTTGTATCCAGAGAGAAATGGGATTTCCAGAGATTTCTTCTGTGCACAGCAATGGTGCTGAAGCTGCTTGTGTATTGACTCTCTTGGCTCACCATTCACAATGGTGATAACAAACCACAGCCGGTGGGCGGTGACTTTAGGCAACTTAACCTTGCCTGGGATCGCATTTAGTGCACAAGCCCACCTCGCCCATACCCTGAATAAACTCTAGAAGCACGTGCTTCTCCAGCAACAGGCTCAGATTCTCAAACCAGGGTGGCGACTTGCTCCCAGGCCACTTGTTGGCTTTTTTCACATTACCCACATTCTAAACTGAGGTCCATTTTCCTCAGTCCCTAGATTTCCCAGCTCTGCCTTTATGTATATGTTCCCCCAAACTCAGAGTCTGAGGCTTTTAAAGCACTAACTAAAACAGCCCCCCTCCAGTAGCCTTGGCAGAATATAAAGAGCAACAGACAGCTGAGAGCCTATAATAATAGTCTAGAACTTTTGCTTTTCTACCTTTCCTATAATATTATAATAATCAAAGGTCAGGTTAGGCCTTTGTTTGCTTCATAGCTCAGGGTAATCAAACCTTTCAAGTACCTTCCAGGCCTACCACCCAAATAGATAGTCTGTATTCTCCCTGGCCCTACCCCTTTCCGAAGTATTGTCTGTGTTATAATATGTTACTGCAAGACATTGTGTCTCAGTGGGTTTCTTTCTGCTGATCCCCAGGTTTTGGATTCAGGAAGATTGAGAGAATATGATGAGCCATATGTTTTGCTACAGAATCCAGAGAGCCTCTTTTACAAGATGGTTCAGCAGCTGGGCAAGGGCGAAGCCGCTGCCCTTACCGAAACAGCAAAACAGGTGAGTTCGCCCAGGAGCCTTAATTACGGTTTGTCTCACCAGCTCCCTCTTCACCGATTGGCACCAGGGGTCTGGTAAAAAGCACTGTGTGCCCTTTTCAATTACAAGCCTTGGGAGACAAAGCTTCAACACGTCCAGGGTTGAAGTCAGGTCTACCAGGACTTGGCAGGAGCACCGGAGAGGGGAGGGTGTGTGCACATACACATGTGCAAGCAGGCGTGCCCAAGAGGGAGTAAACCTGCTTGCAGACTCATTACATTTCTTTCTCGTTGATGCTTAGCACGTTGGCAATGCAGGTGTTGTTGGGGTACATCCAGGAAGATGAGGGTAACATGAAATGGAATATTGTTTGTTCTAGAAAGATCTACCAGAGAAACACCTAGGTTGCTTCTGTTCTTGGTTTTATAATTTGTAAAGAATACTATTATTGCTTACTGCTCCCATCTCCATTTATAATTTATATATATGAAAAATACATATTTATATAAATAAATTACAGCCTAGTGTATGGAAGTGGAAAAAACTTTTAAGATATTGAGGTTGCATGGGAACTTTCCAGCACATACATGCGATGCTACCTCAGGTGACTTCGCTTTGGCTTAAGAGACAGAATGTCATACAGCCTATTGTCAATCTTCATCTCTAGGGCCACAGTACAGGTGCGTTTTTCTACCTTCATTCTTTTCTGTGTTTCTCAGGTTTTCAACACCATAGCAGAATAAAATTGCTTGGGTTTGTGTCACATTTTAAGTGTCTATTAAAGACAATAGAACATGAAATCATGTTCCAGTATCCCACCAGGCCTGTGTGAGCTGTTCCGTCTAAAGCCATGTCATCCCTCTTTAGAGATGAGGAGAATTGGGGATGTAGTTGGGGGCTAGAGCACCTGCCTAGAATGCGCAAGGTCTGGTTTTGTCCCCAGCACCTCAGAACAGGGAATGGGGAGGGTCTGTGTCTTCTAATATTTTACTGAATGATAATTCCATTTTTTTAAAACTTGTAAGTATGACTTGAAGAGGTAGCTCAGTAGTAAGAACATGGGCTGCAAAAACATGAGTACTAGAGTTTGGGTCCCCAAGTTCATATAACAGGCCAGGCATCCCACTTACACATTGCATGTACATCCCCACGGTCTACAGACTCACATAGACACACATTGACACATAAATAAAGAAAATAAATTTTTAAAACTGCTAAATGTGTTTGTGTATATATAAAAGCATTATATTGGATACGACATGCTAGAATGTGTTAGCATGCCTTTAGTCACTGGTGATGTTAGCAGAACAGAGAACCAGCAAGTGTCTTTTCCTGTAGTGCGCCATGAGGGTGATGACGATGGTGATGAGGCTTTAATGCTCATTAGATGTGGTGGTCTGGGCTATGATTCAGGGTCCCTGAACATTATGTCTGCTTAAGAGAACAGAAGGAGGGACCCAGAATCGCAGAGCTAGTATGTGAGTAGAGGCCGTGCATTTTAAACCCGGGCTTGGGCCCAGAGTGTGGGTGCTCGGAACTTTTCACAAGGACTGACATTGTGTGACTGAGGTGGGAGGCTACCTTGGGGAGTGCTGTCCTTTGTGGGGGTGGGGGGCTCGGTTATTTAGAACACTTCGTTTCTAGATTGTTCCCTAGCCCATGTTCCCTTTCGTGAGACCCAGTCAATCATTTGAGAAGCACTGAACAGTAGGAACTTCAAACCTTTAAGCATTCCATATCTGAGACATGTTCCCCACCTACGTGTCAGACCCCCTCCCCACCTTTGCTGTGTTGGAAATTGAACCCAGAGCCTGGGACCTGTTAGACAAGTGTCTCTCCATGAGCCACTCCCTCAGCCCCTCAAAGTCCCCACAGCTGTTGTGGGCTGTGGGTGTAGCCCAGTGGCGAAGTCCTTTCCCAGCATGCCTGCGGCCTTGAGTTTAATCTCTAGCATGAAGGAGGTAGGGGGTTAGATGGGAAGAAAGAGACATCGAGTAATGAATGATCATCAAATTTAGTTAGATCTTCATCGTATAAAATAACACAATTCAACAGTCCCTTCCTTCCTTCCTTCCTTCCTTCCTTCCTTCCTTCCTTCCTTCCTTCCTTCCTTCCTTCCTTTTCTTTCTTGTGGAGTGTATGTGCATACACAAGTGCACACACCCCTGTGTGTGTATCAAAGCCAGAGGTTGACCTTGGGTCTCTTTCTACCTCACTTTTTGAGATGGGATTTCTCACTGCTCCTGGAACTTGCTAATTTAGTTAGCCTCACCCCCAGCACCTCCTGTCTCTGGCCCTCAGCATTGGGGTCACAGGTGCACATGGGACTCTACATGGGTTCTAGGGGTCCAAACCCATGTGTCAGGCTTGCACAGCAGGTGCTTTACCTACCGAGCTGTCCCCTCAGCCCTTCAACATGTTTATTTCAAGATGAGGAAAGTGAGGCCCCATGAAGTAAGGCAGCCCATGGTCATCCTGGTTTGTAGCAGAAAATCTAACTCTTCCCTTTCAATCCATATTTTAATTCTGGGGGAACATTCATGCAGAGAAGTGTGCGGGTCATGGTATGGAGTAATACCTCCACTCTCGTCTGTCCAGTTCTGTGCTCTCATGACCTCTTACTGCTCCAGTTTGCTTTTGATGGTCCTTCGTAAAGACCATGACCAAAAGCAACTTGGGGAGGAAAATGTTTCATTTGGCTTACATGTCCCAGCCACAGTCCATCATTGAGGGGAGCTAAGGCAGGTGCCTAGAAAGAGGAGTTGATGCAGACACCAAGGGGGAATGCTGCTTATTGGCTTGCTCTCCTATCTTGGTCAGCTTTCTTTTTGAACAACTCAGAACACCCATACTTCCCATGGTGATCTGGGCCCTTCCACATCAATCATGAATCAAGAAAATGTCCCCACAGATTTGCCTACAGGCCAGTCTGATAGAAGCAATTCTTCAGAATTGGCACACGTAGGTTTCTGTCATTCTTTAGAATTTATTTCAGAGTGTGTTTTCAGTTCTTGACTGTGTGATTTTAGTTGATCCTCATGGCAGGGTTTTTTTCCCGACTAGATTGATGAGGTTGTTAGGTTAAGGGTTTGAGAGCACACATTGAGGCAGCAGGGAGCAGCGGGTTCATTGCCAGGCGAGTCTGATTTTGTGGCAAATAAAATTTCTGTACTATGTCTGCTTACTTGAAATTACCCATTCTTTCTTGTGCCACAGTATGTGGGAAATCTTTGTAAGTGGTTTTTGAATACCCCCTTTTAAAAAATGTATAGCCTAGTCATTTACCGTAGACGTGCTTTATTAATACATGATATAAGTCTTTGTTCCTACTTTAATTCTTCTCATGTGACTCACGTAGAAATGAATGTCCTGTGCAGAGAGCGCAAGCCTCTCTTTATAGTTCCTGTTGCTTTCTCTTTGAATATTTTTATCATTTCAACTTGCAGGTGTTTGTGATTCGAGTTTCTACTATGAGTAATTGTTACAATTCAAACAGCTTCTCTGTGTTCATTTACGGCCTTTGGCTTTTAGTTTAGCTGTCTCAAAACTAAGACCATGCCTTTGTCCCTTTCATCCTGTCTTCATTTGCTCTGTGTGGCGTTGTCACTAAAGTCCAGAGTGTGTCTTCTGTGTATGTGTGGAGTTGGGTTCTGCTCTGAGATGTGATCCTAGCCTTTTTATAAATGGATGGTTTAACCCATTTACATTTATTGAAATCATAGGTATGTTTTATCTATAATAGTTCTGATAGTTGTTTTCGGTGCTTTTCATGTGTGTGTGATGTTACCTTTGTCAATTTTATACAGATTTTTCTCCTTAATCTTCAAATGTTAATTCCCACTTACTTGGCTTGCTCACTCAGTCCTATCTCCGTGTCTCACTCTGTTTTGTTTTTTTGTTGTTTTGTTTTGTTTTCTGCAGTAATAATCTTCGTGCTGCCTTTGGTAAACCAGTCATTTCTTTGATCTTTTCCTTTTTCTCTTTGAGACTGGCCTCTGTTAATAAGGTTCCATCTTCAGCTCTTGCTTTGCCGTGTCTCCAGGGGCTCCCACGCTGTTCATAGTTGGTGGTTCTGCTGCATCTTCTTTGACTGGATTGTAGATGTTTTCCCGTAACTGTCTTCTGCTCACTGAGTACTCATCATCATCAGTTTGTCTTGTTCCTTTCTGTGTTTTGTTTGCCTGTTTTACAGATTGCATGACACTCTTTGCATTACCACTTTTCACTTTTGGATAAAAAAATTTTTCCAAATCATATAGCCCCAGGATGGCCGTGGATAGAACATTGTTTCAGACCAGAGAGTCTATAAACCTTTTATTTCTCTGTATCTGTGACCTTTAAGGTAGTTTCTAAAAATGTAAGAATTGTTCTTACAATTATTCTGAAAAGCAGGACTAAGCCTCCAGTATTGTTTAACGTGACAGTAATAATGGAGCCTAACATTAGACCTGCCTTAAAGCTGAAGAACACGAAGCCTTGAGGACTGCTGTGAATGAACCAGTCGCCTGCTGGTTATTGAGAATGAACTAAGTCTTGAGTCCGAATTCAACACACTGAAGGGTGTCTTATAGGGGAATGTAAATAAAAACCCCTGTTCTTCTCTGTCTGTGAGAGGAAGTTTTGTTGCTCTGTGCTTTAGAAGGCTCTATTCCCATATGGTAGCTCAACAGACAAGTTAATGATGAATTTAGTTTCCGCCCACATTAGAGAAACTCTGTGAACACAATCCAAGAGAAAGGAGGGAGAGGAACAAGAGAGTCACCTCAGACTTGAGCTTTATGGCAATGTTTTTTGGTTTTGTTTTGTTTTGTTTTTGTTTTTGTTTGTTTTGTTTTTTGTCTCTGCACACATTCTCGTGGGCCATTGTTAGCATTTGCCACATGAAGAAACTGAGACAGAAGAGCCCAGCTAAGAATTCAGAGTTACCAGCCAGCCAGCGGGTGCTGGTTTAGAAAGCTTCAGTCATCTTCCAGCACTGCTCTCTTGCCTCCCAGGTTACCATAGTAACTTAGTTAACGTCGTCTCAACAATGGCTCTGGGACTCTGCAAAGATCCTAGCCTATCACAAAAGGGAATCTTCAAGCCTGTAAGGCTACTTTCTGGGCACTAAGGGGCTACTTCTCTGAGCAGCCTTCATTAACACACCCAACACTTAACTCGGCATGTTTTTGGCCTGCAGTTTGTAGCCATTAATTAGTCCCTATGAGGTAAGTTTTTGTTATCTCATTTTACAGATGAGGCAGCCAGTGTGGAGGGAAGCTACGTAGATGTTACAGTCTCAGCTGGGTGTTCAGGAAAAAGACAGAGGCTGGCCCACAGTTTGAAGGCCCAATAGAGAATGCCAACCATCTTTTGGCTTCCTCACCTATACTATGAATTAGATGCTGTGAAGCTGGGAATCCAGAGGTGGAGTGCCTTGCCTAGCCTGTGTGAATCCCTGGGTTCAATCTCCAGCACCACATTATTTTTTTGGTTTTGTTTTGTTTTGTTTTTATCAAGTATGATGATGGTGGCACATGCTATAATCCCAGTGTTTGGAGGTGGAAGCAGGGGTTCAGAGTTCAAGGTCATCATCTCTATGATAAGTTCAAGGCCAGCCTGAGGTACTTGAAACCCCATCTCCCAAAAAAATAAAAATAAAAAAAAAATTAAATTAAAAAAAAATTCCTACTCTCAACCATACCATTTTCCAGAATGTGTTATAAATATGGTAGCAACCGGGTGGTGGTGGCGGTGGTGCATGCCTTTAATCTCAGCACTCAGGTGGTAGAGGCAGGTGGATCTCTTGAGTTCAAGGCCAACCTGGTCTACAGAGTGAGTTCCAGGACAGCCAAAGCTACACAGAGAATCCCTGTCTCAAAGTAAATAAACAGACAAACAAACATAGTAGAAAAAGTCAAACCAGGGATTTATACTCCTGGAATGGTTCTCAGCAGAGCATTCCTGACTGGAAACCCGAGACCATTTTAGTTAATATGTATGGCTGTTTTGCCTGCATGTATGTGTGCACCATTTGCATGCAGTCCCTGCAGGGTCCAGAAGAGGGTGTCAGATTCCCTGGAACTAGCATTACAGGCAGTTGTGAGCAGTCATGTGGGTGCTGGGAAATTTAAAGAGTAGGTAGATGGATCTGATGTGAGACTTAAATACACAGACACACCTAAAAGAACAAGTCCTATTTTTGAAAGCATGTGTTACGGAAATAGTCTCGAGTTCATTCCAGTGGGATCTTTCCTCTTAAGTGACATGCCTTTTGTGAATTGAATCTTCCATGTTGTGGTATTCTGGGAGACGTTTGCAAGCAACCCAAGGGAGCTATTGAGTGTGGAAGTAGGTGTGGCAGTGACCTTGTTGCAGCTGAAGTCCATTATCCCACTGATAACTTTGTTGCCAGCACCCACGGATACATTTACAGCTGGGGTTTATAGAGTGGAGCCAGCATCCGGAGACCCAGATGACGGCACTTGTCAGCTCACAAACACAGTACATTTCCTGTTTTAAAGACTCAAACAAAACTTTTCACATTCTTCTTTGAAGAAAAAAATTGCATTTGAAGTCCCTTTCACCCAAACACATCTGGAGATAAGCGCTCACAAGCCTTGACATTATTTCATTTTGTAATACGCGTCTGTCAAGGAACCCAGATATGATACAGCCGCTAAAAACTGATGATCGCGGAACAGTGAAACCTGACAGCATTTCATTTCCTTTATGTCCTGATTACACATTTATCAGAGAACCTGTATCTCTTCCTTGGAATTGGCAGAATTCAGGAATTCAAAGGCTTGGCAAAGAACTGGCCTATTATTCGGTATCATCTTCCATTTGAGAGAAGTCGCTTGGTGGGGTCATTGTTACAGCATTTGCCTCTCTTTTCATGACTGTGGTCCGCTGTCCACAGATCGCGTTTCTATAGGCCTCTTGGCTGCCTTGCTGCACAAATTAAGTGCCGGGATATTTCATACACAGACGCCAGAGTTTCAATGCTTGTCAGTCAGAGTTTGTAATATATAGGGATTACAACCTGATATTAACATCCAAATCTATTGTGCTCACTTTGTGCTCGAAAATGAGAAACTTCAGTGCAGATGCTCGAGTCCCTGGCCCCTTTGTCCCCCTGTTTTTAATTTATCTCTGGGTTCTGAGCCAGTAAAATGATTTTGCTTATCAATCTAATGGTGTGATAAAGTGTATCTGAATCAAAGTGATCAGAGCTAAAGTGGATCTACAAGTTGCTCAGCATTCAGCCCTGCCCGGGGTTTGAACGGGGCTGAGACTGCACAGAATGTGGACTTGCCGTGGCTTCTAATTGCACCTCATTGAGTGCTACGATTTCCCAGGCAGAGAAAGGCATTGCCTCCAAGAGGAGGATTTGAAACTCTTACTCACGTTCCTTTTCGTGTGCCTCTTTTCCACAGGTGTACTTCAGAAGGAATTATCCAGATATTACTTTCACCAGCCCTGTGGTTATGAACACCTCCAATGGACAACCCTCAGCCTTAACGATTTTTGAAACAGCTTTGTGACTGTCAAGCCAGGGAGCCTGTTCCATGGCGTCCCCCCTGCGGGGTTTGCACTTTGTAGACTACAGCAAGCACACTTGGTTTTCACTCTGCAACAAATCCTTCACATACAAGATACTGGTGTCTTTGGATTTCTCCCCCCATCTTTATTCAGTGATTTCGAGTTCTAACAAACTGGCCTATTGTTTTATTTAAATGTTCCAACTGTGCTTTACAAATCCGATTCTGAGGTGCCGCCGCCGACAACAGCCGTCTACCAGGTTTTGTGCCTTAACAGACTCTAGGGCCAAAGCCCTGTTGTTTCATAGCTGCCCTGGCAGTTTGTTTTCTGTTGCCTTCAGAAGTACACTTGGCAGTTCTGTCAGGGTTCTGTTTACTTGAAGACTGTGTGAAATTGCCAGTTTGCTCCCCTTTCTCTGACATAGCTAGGACCATTACTTTCCCCCAAAGACCTCTGGCTAAAATAGCACAGGTGACACGAACAAGAACAGGAGAAGACACATAATTTGAGTGACATTGCAATAGAGAGAGACTATCCCACCCCTCTGCATACGCAAAGATATATGGCTAAAGAACAAGAGGGCATTTCTGTTGGAAAATAAAACTGGGCTTTCTGAGTGGGAGCCCTGATAGGTTTTTTTTGATGAAGAGTGTGCAAATGTCCCTTCCCATTTAAATTGGTGTGAGTCAAAATGAACTGCTCCTGGGCTGATGGACTCGGCATTGTGGTACTTTCTCTGGAACAGTGACTCTCAAATGGGTAGTATTAATCTCATTCAGCTTCTGGCTTACAGAAGGTAAACATCCCATTGGCTGTAAGCTTTTTGTGAAATCCTTTCAAATTGACAATGCAGAGGTTCTCCTAGTGAAAACCCTGAACGTTGTTGCAGACATTGGCTGTAATTATGTATTACATTCTCAGGATACATCGAGAAGCTTCACTTTCAAGAACCCATCCAAATTAGTTTACTTCTGGCCACTAATGGCAGGTCTTGGGGACCTTTTGGTTAGTCAATCAACAACCACAACACTTCCTAGGACCTGCTGTACTTCATGTAACTACAGGTCTTAAATTTTTCTGGATGGTGGTATCCATGGTATATGTTGAGTTCAAGTTACTACAGGTTTTACTGTCATGATTTAAAGTGGACCCTTCATGATCTGTCACAATAAGCCACCCTCAAGTTACATATGTTAATATATAGACACGTAGGATCGTGTTGTATATGTCAGTATATATAAATACATATGTATGTATGTATCAGGTTTTTAGACTAGTTAACAGAACGAAGCCTGTTTTATAAAATGAAACCTCAAGAAGCACACACATAGCAAAACACCAAAACACACGGCGTGCGGTATTCTGGGTATTCCGAAGTCTGTAATTAGTGTAATAATGTTCAGTCCCATAAATGATGTCCATTCATTCCTTAGCAATCATGGTTAGTGTTTCAAGAGACTGAGATGCATCAATGACAATAAGAAGGTCTGTTTAAATATTTAGAAATGTTTTAAATGTATATATATGTTCATTTGGTCTTTAGAAATTAAAGGCAGTCATAGAAACGTGTTTCTATTTCATTTCTGTTTTTACACCATCACAGGACAAACCAAATTCAACTGAAATAAATGACAGTTTTCATCTCCATTCAAAGATCTGTTCATTCTTTGAGGGATTATGAACTGACTTGTGCCTGCTGGTGAAAGCCAGTGAGCTTTTGTGAGATCAAAAACCACCTTCCTCCACCACCTGTTTCCCTTGGCCACATGGGTACCAGACAGTCTGAGTGGAGGTGTGGGCTGCAGACAGGCTGAAACAGTTGCTCCTGAAGCTGGTATCCAGTAACTTCTTTCTAGAAGAGAGTATTAGCTTACATCCTCAGGCTTGAACAAGCATCAAATGGTTATGGTTTTTAATTTTTTTTTTAAGGTGACTTTCCCCTCAAACTAACAGGAAGAATCTATTGCCATTCTGCTGTGGGATATCTTTCTGTACACTGTGAATGTGTGTTGCTCTGATTGGTTGATAAATAAAATGCTGATTGGCCAGTAGCCAGACAGGAAGTATAGGCAGGGCGAGCAGACGAGAATTCTGGGAAGAGGAAGGGTTGATATAGTGATATTTTATTTGTACTGAAATGTGATTTTATTTGTATGTTAATAAATAAAGTTGCCTAGGGGTCAGAGCTATTAGCAAGCCATAGCGAAAGCCGGTTGTGGTGGTGCACGCTGGTAGGATTTGCTGAAGGAGGTGCACACCTTTAATCCCAGCACTTGGTAGGCAGAACTAGGTAGATCTCTGTGTGTTCAAAGATACAGCCAGCATTGGAGACACACGCTCCAATGTGTGTCTGGAGGTCTGTACAGACAGGCAGTGACAGGCAGTCACGTGGTTGGGTTTACAACCAATGAGAGGGCAGAACAGAGAGTGTATTTAAAGACAAACAGACAGGAAGTAGCCCTTTTTCGGAGAGGTCTCTTGGTTGAAGAAGCTAGCTGCAGCAAGCGGGTAAGGCTCTTAGCGCTGACCTCTTGGGCTTTTATCTTTACATTGGCTCTGTGTTTCATATTTAATAAGACGGTTGGTTACATCTACAGATTGAGTCAGGAGTCACCAGCCAGACACAAAGGAAGCAGGATGACAAGGCAGAACTGAGAAAAGGTACCATGTGGCTAAACATAGATAAGAATTATGGGTTAATTTAAGTGTAAGAGCTAGTCAGTATTAAGTCTGAACTAATGGCCAAGCAGTTATAATTAATGTAAGCTTCTGAGTGATTATTTTATAAACGGGCCACGGGACTGCAGGGCCTGGCTACACCATTCCATTTAAAGCATTGTTGAATGTTGGTTCTCAGTGAGCGTAACCTCGTGCAGCAACTTCACCTAGGAACTTGGGAAAGCAACATCAGATCTACTGGAACCAGACCTGTGCTGTGGAGATCAGGGTGTGGAAATGAGCAGTAATCTGATTTATGAAGCCTTAACATTATTACCTTTCAGAAGACTAAAGGTCTCAGAACTGATGCCCTAGAGCCTTAAAGCTCCTAAGGCTCCTTAAGAAAAGCTCAGGGTCCTGTTAGAGTTGAGCAAGAGGCATGAACAGGTGCTTCACCAAAGAGAATGTCCAAATGGCCAGGAACTGGAAAAGGGCTCGCTCTTGCTGAGAAAAGACAGTTTAACACCACAATCGGGTGGGGTGGGGCAAAACCCTGAGACGATCAGCAGTTAAATGTCAGTGAAGCAACAGGAATGCTGTAATGCTACATGAACCTATTTGTTAAAAACAAACACACTTCGGGCCAGTGAGACGGCTCAGAGGGTGGTGGCACTCGCCACCAGGCCTGACAACTTGAGTCTGGTTCCCGGAGCCCACATGGTGCAAGGGGAGAACCAATTCCCAGAAGTTGACCCTTGACCTCCATATTGCGTATACGCAGACATAGACATACACGTAACACACACACAAGTGAGTGAACATTTTAGAAAGATGTCTTGAAGACATTTGCTGAAGCTATAGGCCCTATAGTTTGTTCCCTCTCCAGTGTGTGCACATGTGCCCTAAGAAGTATGCAGGATATCATTGGGAACATAATTCCAAGTATTTCAACCTGGAAATGACTGAAATTCCCATCATCGGCCGAAGGAGCAGGTGCTAGAATACAGCAATGAAAACCAAGTACAGACACAACACATGAATTTTACAAACATGATCTCATTTCAAAGATGTCTGACCCGAAAGACTTAGGATTCCATTTATACAGAATTCAGAAATGGTTGTGACTAAACTGTAGTGTACAGATTCTTAGTGGAACTTCCTTTAGGACGCTGAAGCTGTTGGCAATTAGGTGAGACACAACGGAAGCCTTTAGGGGCTGGAGAGATGGCTCAGTGGTTAAGAGCACTAGCACTGGCTACTCTTCCAGGGCACCTGGGTTCAACTCCCAGCCCTCACACGGCAGCTCACAGCCATCTGCAATTACAGTTGCAGGGGATCCAACACATAATAATAAATAAAGGGGCCTTTTCGAGTACTTAAGCCTCCCACCACCTCGTGTGTTTGGGGGTGGTTGGTCTGAGTAGTGTTCAGAATAGTACTCACAAGTCTTTCCGTGTTTTCTGTGCCTTTAATATGCACAACTTTAATATGGTACCCCACAACTGAGTGAGCAAAGGTGTGCTTGCTGTTATCTTTTAGAATCCCAACTTTAGCGCCCGAGTCTTCTGACAGAGACATGCCTGAGTGCAGTAAAAATGAATCATCTGCAGCTGAGAAGTTACTTCTCCTGAGTTCTTAAGATGCATGGCTGTTCTAGGCTTATCTTGTAGCCTGGAGCAAGCAAAGCACTTGCAGCTCTTGGTGCTTGAGAAGCCAAGGTCTGTGTCTGCCCTAACTGATGCGATGTATGCCTTTGAAAGGTCACACTAACCCCATTAGCCTAAGATTTTTAACCTGGAAGCTGATCACATCTATATGCAGAATTCCTGTTTCCACCTTTTCATCCTCTGGCATGTGTAGAAGTCAGGATTCGGGGTATGCATATAATTTGCTAATAAAAATCCTCCCTGAATGCCAGTTCTTTGGGTCCAGGTTGCAGGTTGGCTTGTAGAATAAAGACTAAGATGGATTTTTAGTATTCCGGATGCTTATTGGTGTAGGCAGACGTGCCCTTAGGATCCAC
This sequence comes from Peromyscus nudipes, assembly GCA_902168325.1. Taxonomy (NCBI): domain Eukaryota; kingdom Metazoa; phylum Chordata; class Mammalia; order Rodentia; family Cricetidae; genus Peromyscus; species Peromyscus nudipes. Next base: position 689 of record CABHPH010148944.1, on the reverse strand, counting down.
ACTTGTAGTGTCAAGAGAGAAGACTCATGATTGGCCAGAGGGTGAAACTGAGCTGGAGGCTTATCCGGATGACCTTCTTCCCAACACACACACACACACACACACACACACACACACACACACACAGAGAGAGGGAGAGAGAGAGAGAGAGAGAGAGAGAGAGAGAGAGAGAGAGAGAGAGAGATGGCAAAGCTAAAACGGTATACAAGGATTGTCTTGATGGGTGAAATAGCTGGACCTTTATGCCTTCATCAGTCATTGCGTGTAGCTGTGCCCCAGAACCACAAGATGACAACTGTTTGCTGAATGGATAGCAATGGCTGCCTCCTGAACTTTATAATTCTAAGTTTTAAGGGGTAGCCTATGGTAACAGACTCCCGTTTTGGAGGTGAGTAACACAGATCTGGGTACCAGTTCTACCTATGTCACTCTAGTAACAGAAGAATTTACTACTCAGAGTGGGAGGCTTCAGAAACTGAATGAGGGAAGTGCTCCTTATTCCAGCCAAGGTACCAGGGCCAAGGACTGGGACTGTCCTTGAAAAGATGAGGTATGGTCACCTGGTGGCCATATACCTTTGTAGCTAGAGTTTTCCTGCCTGGCCCACGGTCAGGACAAATCTTTTTCACCTGCCAGTCCCACAGCCGCTCAGACCCAACCAAGGAAACACAGAGACTTATATTGCTTAC
>CABHPH010148943.1:0-33520 GCA_902168325.1 Peromyscus nudipes | reverse complement strand
AGGGCGTCTGATCTCTGAGAGCTTGAGTTCCAGGTGGCTGTGAGCTGCCTCATGTGGGTGCTGGGAACAGAACTTGGGGCCCCTGCAAGAATAGTGCATGCTCTTATCCCCTACGTCATCTCTCTAGCCCCTGTCATTATTTTTGTGGCTATTCCAAACTTTCCATCTCCCCTCAGCTCGTTTGTGAAGTATCAGTTGTGTGTTTCTCAACTGGAGATGGCATTTCTTCTTCTCCTGGAAGATTGCTATTTTCATCTTATGATGCAATGTGCTCAGTAACATTGAATATGTTCTAAAGGGATTCTAAAAATGCCATTAGGAAATCAGTGTCTGGGGTCAGAAATTTACCAATGTTCTATTACATGTGCATTATACCTTTTGTTAATGTAATCGTAAATTAATGCAGATTGCATATTTAGTCTGTCATAATACTACACAAATAAGGTTAGTGTTATCATTTTTCTGTGGTTCTGGGTCAGCCCATATATAGCCCACTACTCCAGCAAGTCCCATTCCTCATTATTGTAGTTTAAAGCTCACTCAACCAGAGTGAGAAGATAGTTCAACATGAGGCCTTAAATTTTGCAGGCTGGGGTGGGGGCACCTGGCAAGCCACATTCCTTGGAAGGGATTCTGACATTGGCTACATCCCAGCCCTTGCTTGCTTTTGTATCTAGAAACACCTTATGGTTTCTCACAACCAGTTGCAAGTGAATGACCAGGGCTCATTGTAGAGCGGTTATTGCTGTGACTTGATATGTTTTGTTGTTGTTGTTGTTCTAAATCAAAGACAGTCAAAGGTTCAACATTGCTTCACAAAGAAATTTCCCAGGGAAAGTTCAAGCTTTTCCAGGCTGCTCTAGATACATCTCATCTTTCACTCTCAATCCAATAACCCTCCCTATGAGTCAGCCAGACTAGACTCCACCACCCTGCATTAGGCTCTGGTTTTCCTACCTCCGTGTCTGTCCAGACGTTTCTCTCCCTTATAATGATAATACTATTCTTCCCCATCCTTCTCTCCATCTCAGGCTACCCAAATCCTGTTTCTCATCAGAGCTCTGGCTCCAAAGCTACCTCCTCCTCATTCTATGTAAACACAACTGCTCTTTCATCAGCCATTACTTCTTATTGTTTCAGTTTTTAATCACATGGGTGATATAGACATTTATTTGTCCCTTCCAAACCTTAGATAGATCTTTAGGGATGAACTCTTTGCTGTTTCCAGTGTGCTGGCTGCCACATTATCTTTCACAGAAACTGAACATATACTCAAATGAGGTGTTAAATAAACTCAAGAAGGAAAACTAGGTGCTTTATCCAGAATTACAGCCTATTCTTATATCTTGAAAGAAAATATTTTGATTTGCAGCTTCCCAAGAGTAAGTCACCCCACATTCCCAGCTCCACGGTAAAGACAGAAATGGTCAATGGTCCACTGTTCTTCAGCTGAGCCTCCAGCCCTTCAAATTGATTGAAAAGCAAATGCATGAATTATTTCTGGCCAGCAGGGGGCCACATACTGCTACCAGAGTCCCCAAAGAAATCCTATGGGAAGCCTTAACTATGTGATTAAATAGAATAGTATCTACAGATAGCAATATGGTTCCTAGATGAAAGGAACTGTAGAAGATTCTCCAAGTAGCCCATTTCTATCCACTTCTGTAATTTTTTTTTGTACAATGGAGGTTCTCCTAGTATGGGGAGACCTTGCTTTCTGGGGAGTCAACAGGCCTCATAAAGGATATGAATTCCTGCAAAGCTGTAAGACACTGAGGTAGTCCCAATATACTGTGAACCACAGCTCCAGTAAGGGAAATAAACAAGGCTTGAATTATATTCACAATGGCAACATGCCTTGCTCAAATAGTGTCTATCTTTACACACAGTTCTGGGATACACAGGCAAGCAGGTGCTAAGTGTACCCACATACGTTTTGCAAACTGGGATGGAAGTGTGTCTATATGCAGGGTCTCACTCTGTAGACCAGGCTGGCCTGAAAAGTGTGGCAATCCTGGCAATCCTCCTGTCTCAGTCTCAGGAGTACTGGAATTACAGGAGGGAGAGGAAGGGAAGAATGACGAGATACAGAAGTGAGGAGAGAGAGAGAGAGAGAGAGAGAGAGAGAGAGAGAGAGAGAGAGAGAGAGAGAGAGAGAATCAATGACTAGATGAGCAGATAGAAAAATCTTCCTCACTGTTCCTCTCCTACTGGCCTGTCAGTCATTCAAGCCAATTTCATCCATATCACTCTGCAGACAAGAAGACTATGGTAGAAATCTGCAGAGAAGCAAGGGGTGCATATTTTCATTCTTGTGTTTTGAATTCCAAGAGCCCAAATCCCAGTGTTATGGTGTACACGAGGAATTATCATTACTCCGTACTCTTATTTCTCACAGCTGCTACAGTCAACAGACCGTACCTCAGCATGCTGTGAGACTAGGAGATCACTCTGCTCAGCAAACTCAGCCGATGTAAGTGACTTGTTTAACCAGGAGCTCACAGTCAGGGAACCCTAGCCCTGGGATGAATGAGTTAAGGGCACATCATTACAGTGAATACGGTGCCCCTTTCCTTTTGAGATACAATAATACAAACACCATAGCCTGCGGGGCTTATAAACACAGAAATGTATTTTTGAGTTTTTGAGTTTTCAGAATCTGAGCACAAAGTAGTGACAGAGTGTCTGTCTGATAAAAGCCTGCTCTCTTAGGTTCATAGACAGGTTTCTCACCATGCACCCTCAGAGGAGATGACCAAAGAAATCCTGAAGGGCCACTATCTTATCCAAGAGGATTGATCCCCAGGATCCCATCATCTTCCAAAGACCCCCATGTCTAAATGCTATCACACTGGGAATTGAGTTTCACATATAAATTTGGGGAGTATACAAAGTTCATGTGTAACTCCTGGCTTCATGATTCTCTATAACCAAAATAATTCTTCAAATGTCTCCTTAGGAAAGGGAGGCATCTTAGTCAGTGTTCTATTGCTGTGAAGAGATATCATTGTAGATGTAACCAACCGCCTTATTAAATAATAAACACAAAGCCAATGTAAGGATGAAAGCCCAAAGAGGTCAGAGCTAAGAGTCTTACCCGCTTTTCCGCCAGCTAGCTTCTCCCGCCAGGAGACCTCTCCGAAAGGGAACTACTTCCTGTGCGTTCGTTTTTAAATAAGAGTCTGTTCTGCCTTCTCATTGGTTGTAAACCCAACTACGTGACTGCCTCATTACTGCCTCTCTGTATAGACCTCCAGGTTTTCTATGGTTGGTATTGAGATTAAGGGCGTGTGTCTCCAATGTTGGCTGTATCCTTGAACACACAGAGATCTACCTAGTTCTGCTTACCAAGTGCTGGGATTAAAGGCGTGGACCACCACCGCCCTGGCTTTCGCTATGGCTTGCTAATAGCTCTGACCCCTAGGCAACTTTATTTATTAACATACAAATAAAATCACATTTCAGTACAAATAGAATACCACTATATATCATGACCACAGTAACTCTTATAAAAGAAAGCATTTAATTGGGGCTTGCTTAAAGTTTCAGAGGGTTAGTCCATTATTGTGCTGGGAAGCATGGCAGCACACAGGCAGACAAGTTGGTGGAGACGTAGCTGAGAGTTCTACATCCAGATCCACAAGCAGCAGGAAGAGGGAGAAACTGGGCTTAAAATGGGCTTTTGAAACCTCAAAGCCTAGTGACACCCTTCCTCCAACAAGGGCACACTTCCTAAGCCTTTCAAATAGTACCATTCTCTGCTGACCAAGTATTCAAATCTATGCGCCTATGGGGGCCATTTCCATTCAAACCACCATAAGAGGCAATAAAAGTATTTGTGCATCCACTTAATATTTTTATTAAGTTATCAAAGATATGTGGAAAGGTGTAGTGCTCAGTGAATTTCTGCAAGCCAGTCCTGTGGAAATGTGCCATGGTTAGGACGCAAAATATCCCCTACAGGCTCACTGTGTCCCTTGCTGGCAGCTGTGTTTTGGGAGGTCGTGAAACCTGTGGGACATACGTCATAGCCGGAAGACACGGAAGTCTCACCGGAAGTAGGCTGTGGGGGTTACAGCCCACCCCTGCTCCTGGCCTCTTCTCTGCTTCCTGATCCACCAACATGGAGGGACCCTGTCTCGTGATCCACCGCCGTGACCTCTGATACATCCCCTGCCATACTGAACTAAAACCGTGAGTCAAAATAAATCCTACCTCCCTTAAGTTGCTGCTGCCATGGATTCGATCACAATGACGGGAAAACTTAACTAATATACACGAACATGCAGATAACGAAATATTATTTAAATATTGTCGGCCCTGTAAGTTCCTTTGTGTCCATTTCCAGGCACTATGTCTCCAGGGAGAACCATTATTCTGAACACTTTAACAGGGCAGCGTTATCTATCGGTTGGTTGGCTTTAAAAATATTGTTTTATTTTTTGTGTACATGTGGGACCTGAGTGTGTATGTACATGTACCACATGCATACAGGAACTCACGGAAGTCAGAAGAATCATAGGATCCCCTGGAAGTGGAGTTTCAGGGGTTTTCAGCTGCCATGTGGATGCTGGGAGCCAAATCTGGGTCCTCTGTAAGAACAACCAGTGTTCTTAACTGCTGAGCCATCTCACCAGCCTCTGTTTTTTGGTTCTTATTTTCTTCAAAAAACAAACAAACAACAAAAAACCCCACTGAATAAATGGAATAATGAATGCGTTTTTGTGACTAGTCTTCCAATAATGTATTTGTGAAATGTGCCCATATTGTTATATATAGTTATATAGGGATCATTTCTACTTCTGTATAGATTTGCATCATCCAAAGACACTGACATACATTGGTCCTTTGCAATGTGGATAGATATTCAAGGAGTTTCTAGTTTCTAATCATTAGGAATAGAGCTTTCAGTAGCTAGCCTCCAATATGGCCCCAGTGATCCTTGAGTTTTGGCATTCACATGCTTCTGTGGTCCTCTACCTACACTATTCCCAGGACTGCTTGGTATGGCAAACAAAATACGTCTGAGTAATGATATGTCACTTCCAAGACAGGGTTATAAAACACAATGAGGCTTTTCTTTAGGTGTCTGTATCTCTCTTGCTTGCTCACTCTCCCACTCTCTCTACTTGCTTTGAGGGAAGTCATAAACATACCCAGGCACCTGTGGAAAGCTCATGTGTGGAAGAACCGAAGAAGTCTGTTTCATTTCTTTTGCTGTGATTAAACATCCTCACAAAAAGGCAACTTAGGGAGGGAAAGGGCGTTTATTTGGCTTATGATTACAGGTCACAATCCATCATGTCAGATAAATCATATTAAGAACTCAAGCACCTAATCACATCACATTCACAGCCAAGAGCAAATGGAGAGGATGTACATCCTTGCTTGCTCTCATCCTGCTTTCTCCTTATACTCAGGGTCCCTGCCTAGGGAATAGTTCCGCCCTCAATGGACTGAGTCTTCCTACATCAATTAACAATCAATACTATTACCCACAGGCATCCCCACAGACCAACCTAAGCTAGATGATTTCTCAATAAAACTCTCTACCAGGTGTCCTATGCTGTATCTGTAACCAGCCAGCATAGTCTCTAACCAGCAACTAGAGTTGAGTGAGCTTGGAGTGGATTTTCCTTCCATAATGCCTTCTAATAACTGTGTTCCCATTGGCAGCTCAAATAAAACCTCATGAGAGACCTCACTAGCCAGTATCACTTGGCCAGGGCTGCATTGTGACTATCATGGGACATAGGCACTTTTCTTCTTGTCTGCTTCCTACATAAAGAAAAAAAAGGATCCCAGTGCAAGAAGGAATGTGTACTGACGAACAATGTAGGCCCTACTTACTACTCCCAAGGAATAAAACGGCCTTGCATCCAGCTAAGTCACTTACTCCTAGAAACTGAGAGATAATAAACACTTAATGTTTTTTTATTTCTAAGTCTGGAGGTAATTTTCTATACACAAACAGAAAAACAGTGTACCATTATGAGATTTCCTCTGCATGACTTTTGATGGACACGTGCACATATTTCTGTTGGCTATATACCTATTAATGGATTCCTGGATCCAAGGGTGGGTACGTGTTCAGTTTCAATGCCAGATGTATCATTTTACAGCTGTTGGGAAATTGTTGAATCAGTTGATTTTCCCATCAACACTGGAGAGTGACTGTATGTACAACTTCATTGATTTTTTAAATCTATTTTTTATTTCATTTCAATCACTCCAGCTTTTGGAGTGTCTATTTGGGAAAGGGGATGAGACACCAGAAAGTGACCTGCACTAGGGAAGAGCAGCCTTGAAATCAGTCAAGAGGTAAGAGTAGAAAAATGGGATTTAGATTGGACTTTGAAGAAGCAAATCACCAAGAGATAAGGTCTTCGGAAGTTCTCTGGAAACCAACAAAACAGATTTGAATTCATGAGCCCAACAGCTGCCTGCATCAGACTTGCACTAACACCCCAATCTTCATGATCTGAACTTCCCTACAGTATCTCATTTGGCCTTGACAACAGCCCAGTGAAGTAGATCTTACTATTGTCTCATTTTACAGATCAGGAGACTGAGTCAGAGAGGAAGTCAACTAATGGACAGCACGCTACCAGTTTAGATTTGGGTATGGGACTGGAGAGATAGCTCAGTCAGGAAAGTGTGTTTTTCCGAGCATGAAGGTCTGAGCTCAATTGCCCATCCCATAAATACGTAAAAAAGTCAAGTGTTCCGGTTTGTACCTGTAATCCTAAAGCCGAGAGGGTGGGGACAGGAACACCCTTAGGGCTCACTGTCCAGCCAGTGTAATGTACTTAGTGAGCTCCAGGCTAATGAGAGAGCTTGGAAAAAAAATGAGGTAGACAACACCTAAGGAATAACACCCAAGGCTATCCTCTGGCCTCCATACTCATGCACATATGTGTAAAAACTCACTTGTGTATACGTGTATACACAAACACTCTCATGCTTACACACACTTACAGAATAGGGCCTGAATTCTAAATGTAGAACCCGGTCATCTACCCACTTGTTCCTTTGAGATACAAGTAAACTTTGAATGCCTCACTCTGGAATAAATGTCCGAAGTAGTCGGAGCAGTGCAGGGTCAGGGGTCTGAGCTAAAAACTGACAGAGGTCAGCGGCAGTTCTGAGAAACCTGGACTAAACCTTCAATGGAAACAATTACTGAGTCACTTACGTCTGCAGTCAGGTCCTCTGAAAATGATCTCTAAATATTTTCAGTATTTTATAAACACCAAGACACCTTCCTCAACTAGCAAACATAGAATCTAAAAGGGTGCTTTTGTTCTCGGCCTCCTGCAGTTTCCTATGCAGGGAATTCAAAGTTTCCAACGTGAGCCCTCCTCTGGCTCCAAGGAAGGCAGGGCGGGGTGGTTAATTTTGATCAGCATCTTGACTGGATTGAGAGAGGTCGTTACTGAGGCACACTTCTGGGTGAACCAATCAGTAGAAAGATGGGTTCGCAGCCAAAATAAGATGGGAAGCCATTGAGGAAGACACTGGACATTGATCTCTGGCCTCCGTTTATACCTGCACATACACGTGAGCGTGTCCGCACACATACACACAATTCCAGGAAACACCAGACGATGATACTGCTTTACTTCGAAGCTGCTGATTCAGGCCAGCAACCCGCTGGCACTGAGTTCGTTTCCAGTCATTCATTCTCTTGTTGACTCATTTGTCCAGTGTCAGATGATCACGAACAACAAGCCAAACACATCTAGGGACTAGAAATTCAAATGATACCAAGATGTGCATTGGAATTGATCTCTAATGAGGCTGGCTAAGATAGAGCAAACATAAATCTTCTATAAAAACAGTAAGACCCTATACTGCCGGTTTCCCAATCTGAATATTAATCATTCCTGTTTGGATTCCAGGGCTTCAGGCATCAAGACAGAATCAGAACAAAGTTATTTGAACAATCAAGCAAGGTTATTTGAATTAAATACCTAGATAAGTCGGTCCCTAATTTGTTTCTCCATCATTTTCAATTTAATCCAAAATATTTATGGCCCGTAACTTTATATGTGTTTTTGTATCATTGATTTAGTTGTGGTTCAACATTGGCAAATTTACCAGTAACAATTGAGATTAACCCTTATTTAACCACCGAGGAGGCACCCATCTTCTAGATACACCCTTTGCCTGGGAACCTTAAAAATGAACAGACTTTGGGGCCATTGGGGCACATGGAGTTAAGAAAGACTTTGTGTTGATTTAACATGGAATGGGTCATCCTGTTATCTGCCACTCCTTACTCTCGGCTTCTCCGCCATTTGCATTGGAGGTTGTGGACTACGTCCAAAAGAAAGAGAATGGCGGGTTTCCTGACCCCAGCTTCCTATCCAGGAAAGCAAGCAGATGATTGCTCCTGTTTAGAGTGCAAATGCAGAATGGATTGCTACTTGTTTTATTTGCTGCAACTCCCTTAGTGAGGGCTCAGACATTGCCATCCACAAACAAGTGGTGGTCCTATTGCTTTGTGAACCTAGAAGAAGGAAAGTGTAGGGGTAGAGTTAACACAAACAAAACAAACAAACCAAAAAAACCTGTAAGTTTGGAGGAGGCGTGAATGTGATCTTCAGTAGTTCAAGTGCCTGGCCCATGCTCAGAGCACGCTGTCTTGCACAGTAGCAAGGCCAAAGGGAGCGGAGACATTGGAGGCAGGGTTTGTGTTGCTGCACTCCTCTGCAACCAGGCTCAATAACACCAGCGCTTGCATCAGAGGAAGGCTAACCACACATTTTAGCACTTCCACGGTTCTAACTTAATCGTGGCAGGAAGCTTTTCTGCTGCTTGGAGAACAAGTTGCGTCACTAGAGACATCTGACTCCAGGATCTCGTGTCAATCACTTTGCCTAAGGTCACTACAGATGCTAGGGTGTCTCCTTACAACATAAAGGCTTTGCCCAACTGACAATTAAGAGGAAACACACGGCATAATTGAAAAGGTGGGTTAAAGAAATACCTTATCCAGAGCAAAAGGAGAGGAATTCGTGACAATTCTGAAGCCAGACTTTTTGTCTCCTTTTCACTACCCACAATGCTACCTAGTCAATGGCGCTTTTCCTTTAGCTTGCCTTTCCTAGTGATTTCATGTCTCTGTAGATACAAGAAGTTTCTCACCTGTGGAATGAGAAAGAATTTGGAAAAAGATGACATTCCCAAAAGCATCTTCCAAAGGGCACGGGCCAGGGCTTGGCATTGCACAGAATATCGACCCTCTGAGCAGAATTGTATTTAGGACTTGATTTGTTTGTGACAAGCTGTGGATCAAATGGCGAGGCCACCTGCTCAGCAGACTTAAGAAATCCCCTCAGACAGCCTGAAGGTACCCACCCAGGTCAAACAATTCACGTCTCACCTTTTCATCCAGGGTCTTAAACTGGGATTTTGAGTGTGTCTTCCTCCTGGAGAACAACAGCAACAAACTGGAAAGTCTCCAAAATGAGGACCAAACAGTTTGCTATGTCATTCATAGGAGCCCAAGAGGCTTATTGATGAAGTCCCTGGGGAAGTGTTTACCAGCAGAAAGCTCTTGATCCCTCAGGCAGTAATTGCTCCCAGATAGATACATTTCCAATAAGGGGCAGTGTGCGTGTAGGATGGGAAAGGAACGCAGAAACAGAAAGATAAAGAATGGACAAACCCAAATTTTCATAGACAAGCCGCCACCCCGGTTTCTATTTGGAGCATGGTGGTGATATTTGAAGCACCCGGTGAAAATAAAACCCTTGAACTTGGAACCACAGCTACGATGGCATATTTTTAAATGGTTACGAAAGGAGTCTGAGCATTTCAGAGGGCAGCGGCCAAGATTCTTGGGCCACTCCATGGATGGCACTTAAGATCTACCCGGCAGGTAGACAACACCTGCCACACTGAACTAGGTCAGGAAAAGACAAGGGGAGAAGAGGACCGTAAAGAAGGCAAGAGGAGCAGAGGAGCCTCTTGAGGGATCACCACAGTCTCAGAGACAAAAATTAACTTCACTAGAAACATCTGAAGACAGACTTTAGGAAAAAATAAGACACAGTTTTTTGTTTGTTTGGTTTTTTTTGGTTTTTTTTTTTTTTTTTTTTAAGAATTAAGGAAACTTCCCAAACAGAAACTGACACAGGAGGAAGCAAACGCAGCCTCATGAATTCCATGGGACCTATCCCTGATGGTGCAGTAGAGTTCATGGCCATTGCCGGTGTGACATCACTCTACCAGTAACTCCCACTCACCACTAGAAAACGTTGGTGCAAACCCCAGGTAACGTGACCCAGGTGAGTGAAAGGGAAACTTTGATGAGATTTATGACTTCATCATAAGTTAGAGGAATTAGAAACTGCATAGAGAAGCTCAGTAGGATCAATCACTTAAGTAAATAATTTATGGAAAGTTTAAACACACATTGCCTGGATTCCATACTAAGTGAAAAAAAAACCAGTTTTTTTTTTTTTTTTGATTTTTCGAGACAGGGTTTCTCTGTGTAGCTTTGTGCCTTTCCTGGAACTCACTCTGGAGACCAGGCTGGCCTCGAACTCACAGAGATCCGCCTGCCTCTGCCTCCCAAGTGCTGGGATTAAAGGCGTGCGCCACCACCGCCCAGCGAAAACCAGTTTCTTACTGGGTCTATAAGAAGGTTATTGTTGGCACTGTCTGATGGCTAGACAGAGTTGTGTGTAGACAAACAGCAGAGCTGTCATTTTGACAGAGAAGCTTCTGAGAAATGAGTGGTGTGAGGACAGAGTAATGGAGAAGAGTGCTGACCCCAGGATAGGGCGCAAAATGCCGTGTGAGATTACAGGGGGTACCCGGTGCGCAGACATCAGAGAGCCACTGTGCGGTCTGCAGCCAAGGCTGTTCTTTGATCTCCATCCTTCAGACCATATTATTAATCTCCCCAGAGGGCTGCCCTTTCCCTCCTCACACATCCAATCCAATCTAGAGTCACGAAGGGCAAGAAAGGTTGGGAGTGGCCAGCAAACATATTTACTTCCCGGGCATGTCACCCACCTCCATGTGAAGCCACAATGTTTAAAACACAGTGGCCTCTCGTTTCCAACCAGTTCAGTTTGTGCAAAGCCAGATTAGGAAGGGCATAAGTGATGATGTTACCCAAGATGTTTTGGTTTTAATTATGCAATGATGAATCACAGTTACCCCTTTGCTTTGTCTACCTTCCTCTAGTGCATTGAGGGCTATTTTGGCAGAGCAAACTAAGTTATGTAAGGTTCAGATTGTACATATTCAACCAGGCACCTTTGAGCCAATGCTACATGAAAAATATCGAGGTAAATAGTGTTTGTTGTACTCAAAAAGCAACATAACAGGGCTCTTAAACCAAGTATATAAGTGGCTATACAGTTAAAATGCTATAACCAGAGCAAGCGAGCGAGCAAACAAGGGGTTGGGGTGGTGTCTCCTATGGTACACAAAAAGGCCTGCATTCCTCTTCCCAGCACTCAAGCAGAAAGCTGGGTTGGGTGTCACTGGCCTGTAGCCCCAGAGCTTGGAGCATGGAAACAGATGGATCCCCAAAGCTTTTTGGCCAGCCAGTCTAGCTGAATCAATGAGCTTCAAGTTTAGTGAGGGGTTAAGAGGAAGGTGAAGAGCATCACTGAGGAGACACACATGTAGTCAACCTCTGGTTCACATGTTGAATTTAAGCACATATCCACACTAACAAGCACATATCACATACACACACATACACACACACAAACACACACACATACACACACACCACATACTGATGGGAGGAGAAGAATGAGAATTAAAAGGCAAGTTGATTGCATCGAGGCAAATAAGTGTGTGTGAGGGCTTGTTTAAATGCACAAAGTCTAGAGCAAGATGACCAGAATTCTAGTTCTGACCCTGAGCTGAGTATCCGTGGACAAGTCACCGAGACTCTAAATAAACTTCAGGATCATTGTCTGTAAAATATCAGGATACAAGCAGTGCCCACCAGGCTAGTTCATAGGTTCCCAGTGGTATATAATGATGTCCCTTTGGATTGAGTAGGACAGGTAAGGCGATTACACATCACAATGTCCTGTGTTGGGGGCAGGGGTAAGGTGAAGTCATTTCATCCACCTTCCCTGAGATGAGCTGACTCCAGGCAGATCTGAAGCCTACAACCTCTCATGATAAGCGAGAGATTCTTCTGACTCTTTTTCTTGTGTTGGCAGAACGACAAAGCTGTGCCTTGACACAAATTGTGTTGCTATTCCAGAGAGGCTCAGCTTGTTTTCACGGAAGGCCATGAAAACCTCCATGCTCCATGGAGTTACAGCATGACTTTTCTTCCTGTGTTAAGTCTGTGTCTCACTTATGAGGTATCGAGCCCTGCCTTCCACATCTCAGTTCCAGCACCAAGGGATACTTGTCATTTGAAAAGGTCTTCCGTGTGGGAAGAAAAAGGGTATGTGTAGTCTGTGCCCTGTGATGCCACCTGCCAGCACTGAGGTGGACTGGCACCTCCCGGTTCCCTTCTCTTTCCAGGATAACATCGTTTCCTACTGGAAGGAGTGGAGTGAGAATTGATACCAACTTAATGTCTCCCTTCCTGAGAGGCCTGGCAGCATCTCTCCTGCCTGTGTGACTAGTAAGAAAGTGTTCGCCAAGATGGTTATGTGACCACAGGATGAGCCTTGGTTTAGTAGGGGAGCATGAGAGAACTCTTCCAAAGTCCAAGTCATGAAAGGATGCTGGTCACTGCTCACAGGACGATTGTCATACACGAATATTGTTATGTGTGTGACACCATGCTTTATGGTGTCAGGATTTCCAACACAACAAAACCTGGTACGCTGGTTCATTTCTATCCTCAACTTGACACAACCTAGAGTTGCCTGGGAAGAGAGACCCTCAGTTAAAGAATTGCCTCTATCAGATTGACTTAGGCACAGGTCTACAGGGTCATTGTCTTGGCCCAGCACACTGTGGGCAGCACTGTCCCTCAAGGGACAGGTGGTCCTAGGCTATATAAGACAGCTTGCTGAGCATAAGCTGGAAGGCTAGCCAGTAAGCAGCATTTTTTTATGGTTTCTGCTTCAATTCCTGCCCTGACTCCCCTCAGTGATCCACTGTGACCTGGCAGTGTGAGCTGGAAAAAAAAAACAAAAAAACAGACCAAACAAACAAACAAACAAACAAAAACCTTTCCTCTCCTGATTTACTTTTAATCATTGTGTTTGTCACAACAACAACAACAACAAAAAAAAGTCACGAGGCTACCCAGGAATCTGAATTTCAAATTCCTCCTGTTTGGATAATCTCAAGCATATTATATTTCTAAAATAGAATGGATTACCATGTTCCTGCTATTCATCTTTCATAATTCAATCTATGGGCGACCTAATTTGATTCCTATCTCCATTTCTGCATGTTTTATGGCCAACTGCAGATATCACTTCATCTACCAATATTACAATGTGTATCTCTAAGTGATAAAATTCCAGAAAAGTCCATTTACTGGTATATCTGACCTTTAAAATTATGAACATTTACTTTATATGAAATATCTGGTTCACTTGGCATGGTGGTATACATCTTTAATCCCAGCACTTGAGAAGCAAAGGCAGAGAATATCTGTGAATTCTACCCTGTTCTACATAGTAAGTTCCTGGCTAGCCAGGGCTATGTACTGAGACCCTATTTAAAGAAAACAAAAACAAAAACAGGGACTAGAGAGGTGGCTCAGAGGTTAAGAGCACTGACTGCTCTTCCAGAGGTCCTGAGTTCAATTCCTAGCAACCACATGGTGGCTCACAACCATCTATAATGAGATCTGATGATCTCTTCTGGCATGCAAGTACACATGCAGACAGAGCATTCCTACATACAAAATTAATTAATTAAAGAAATAACCAAAAAATTCCACCAAAGCTTAGTGTCCAAATGTCCCAGAGTTCTTCATAATTTTTGTTACATTATCAGTTTTAATTGACATACAACAGTTGCATAGATTTGGGAAGAACTACATCTAAATACGTGGGCTCATTTTGCAGTGTTCAAGTCAAAATAATATATATATATATATATATACAATATATTCCAATGTGTGCTGTTTCTTTACAGTAAACGCATTCAGCATTCTTTCTCCCAGAGTTTATTGTCATACACAATACTTTAGCAACTTCTAGCGTCATCCTACTGAATAATTATCTTAAATTGTTTTTAAGATCAAAGACAAAATAAATCTTCCACATGGCTAATAAATCTTTTGTCTGGGCTATTTGTCCGGCAAAACTTCCTGCTTATTCTACCGTGGTCCCGTTTAAAGGCTGTAGAGATGGCACGGTGGTTACGAGAGCTTGTTCCTCTTCCACAGTACCTGGGTGTGCCCCACATCAGGCAGCTCACAACCACCCATGATTTTGGCTTCAGATCAGATGCTCTGTTCTAACCTCCATGGGTATCCACACACGTAGTATATACTCACACAGACACAAGCAGATACACGTAAATAAAATTTAAAAAGTTGTTTAATATATCCATTGATTACTATATTTTCATTTATTCATATAAATCTGCAACTTATTTTATCATTAAGAATTATGTAATAAATAATATGTTTCCCATCATCTGTTAAATGTAAAATCTAGGCCAGAGAAAGAGTTGATATTTTAGGTGTTCTGAAGTATTGTTGTTTCCCTCTGGAGCACTGACTGTCTTTTTGTAATATTGGTAACTATCAGTGGTGATTGTCATACCCAGTGAATTCATTTGGGTCTTTTTGTAATATTGGTAACTATCAGTGGTGGTTGTCCTACCCAATGAATTCATTTGGGATTATCATTATTTATTTTTAGAGTAATTCATGTGGATTTTTTGCACATTAATGCTCAATGATCCTGTTACAGTACTTTTTTACACACTGCTGGTCATGTTCTATAAAACACAAGTCTCTCTGTGTGTGTGTGTGTGTGTGTGTGTGCCTGTGTGTGTAAGTCAATGGAAAGCTTGCAGGAGCAGGTTCTCTCTCCCATCTGGGTCTGCTGATCAAATTCCTGCCATCAGACCCGGAGCCATTACCTTTATGTTCTGAACTATCTTACCCTCCCAGAGATTTTCAGCACACACATGGTTGTGTGTCAAGAATCATAACCCAAGGCGACAGAGAGTCCACTGTTTCAGCATTTTTATCATCACATTTTCCTTAAATATGAAATTACTATGGATATGCATCCTTCATAATACTATTTAGAATAGGTAAATATTTAGGTACAGCTCACAAATTTGATGGATAGGATGCACAGAAAACAAAAGTTTTGTAGAGTTTGTAAGCTAGGGGAGGCAGGCCACCTCCCTACACCTGCCAGACAGGACCTCCTTCTCCATCTCCACCTCCCACGATTGTCCTGCCCTCACACTGCAGCTGTTGCTCAGTGCTTTCAGGTTCTTTCAGACCTCCTTGTGATTTTTCCAGACGGGTCCAGGCCTTAAGTATAATTTCATACTTAGTTCTCTAGGAATCAGAATTAACTTTTAAAAGGGAGAACAGCCGGGTGTTGGTGGCCCATGCCTTTAATCCTAGCACTTGGGAGGCAGAGCCAGGCGGATCTCTGTGAGTTCGAGGCCAGCCTGGGCTACCAAGTGAGTTCCAGGAAAGGCGCAAAGCTACACAGAGAAACCCTGTCTCAAAAAACCAAAAAATAAAAAATAAAAAATAAAAATGGAGAACAAATGACCAAGTAAGAGTCAAGAGATGTTAGACATTCTTGATGGGAGTAAAAGTGACACCAAAGAGCTTTTCCAAAAAGATGACAGAGGGGAGAAAGCGCGTTGAGTGAGCATTGGGTGTGTGGATGCGGGAGGAACTAAGAGTGAAGGGGAAAAAAAAAACAAAATTACAGTCCTGCTGCCTCCAAGATGCTTTTCCTTTACAGAGAACGTCCTATGGGCTTCTGAAAATGCCAACTACAGCGGTAAGGTCTCGGAGACTACTTACCACCCAATGAGCGCTCCATATAAAACAGATGTCAGCTCTGGCCTTAACATTGTCATTCTATCCAAAGTGGCATTTTTAACCACCAGTTCCATTAGCAGATCTACTACTTACAGCCCAGTAGACCAGGTCTGGATCTTCCTGGCTCTGCTAACCCAGAATAGGAAAAATTGCAGCTCGCACTTCCCTGGGATGGGTGTCTTTTCCTGTATCTCCTTCCTTTGAATCGGTGCAATATTTACACATGCCTCTATGATATTCATCACTGGATAAATTATCATTCACTTGAGCACCTTAATTGTTAGCTAAGACTTAGACTTGTTCCTGCATTCCATTCCATCTGGTTCTCACCCTCTCAGCATAGGAGGAGGCACCAATAACCTGCAGTGTGTGCTCTGTTGCATACAGCATGTAGTGTATGGTGACTTGGAGCTTGCTTTAAACTGACCAGCCCAAGGCAGTGGACAAGAAGCATTTGTAAGACGACGTATGCTATTAACTCACCATTTTACTTGGGGGATGAAATCATATGCCTATTGGAAGCTCAGACATTTTTGTAACTTCCAAGCCCTAATCAGGGGAAATAATCTCTCTCTCTCTCCAAATTTGATCTCGCTTTTCTAAATCATGCTGGGCTGCAGTGATCGCCTCTGCTTCTCCCCACCTCCTCCTCCCCTCAGATTCCGGAGGCACTGGGACATTTCTTGCGGAAGCAGGCTAAGACCACAAGCTCGATCATCCTGTGTTCCACAACAACACACACTGCCTCTCCTTCCAGTCCTCAATGGTGGGCCACTAATTTGGGAACACAGTAACTGTTGGCTATTGGTTTGGGAACCCAGGCACAAGAAAAGCGTGTTTGTTCCTTACTTGGTTCTTGAAAGTGTTTGGAACCCTTGAAGCCTGAGTAGGGAGTTGTTCATACCAGCTGAAACAATCACAGAATCCAAGCTGGAGACACAAGGGGTGGGGGAATAGAAAGAAAAAAAAAACAAAAACAAAAAAACCCAGCCCCATTCAGCAGCCTCCCCATTCAGTCCAGGATGGTAGGGAGTTTGTGAATCTAGCTAACAGCAGCACTCCTGGAAAACTGGCCCATTGCTGAGCTTTCTTGTGAACTTATCCACCTGTCATGTTGAGGCTTGGAGGGGAGCCAGGGCAGGCAGGAAATAATAGGCTGCAGGATACTGGTGTGTGTCAGTGGCCCCGACCCTCCCATTCCTGAACACAGATGAGCTGGAAGTCTGCGAGACGTCACCACTGGTGAGCTTGGAAGGCCACAGAAAGTCTGGCTGGGGGAGGGAGAAGGCCAGAAGGTTGCCAAAGGATTAAATTCATGATGGGTCCCTCTTTGGGGCTGCAGAATCATCTCTGCAGGGAAATGGTCCAGGCTAAGGCTCAGACACATCCATTTGTTCCCACTAACCTCATCCTGCACACATCAGGCTGAAGCTAATGCAGGATAGAATATCTGAATTCTTCCACCTCCCCCGTTTTCCCTGATCTCCTGGCCAGTCATAGATCTGATTATGATGACATCAGCTGGCTAGAATTAGATAAAACTTCCCTTCTCCACTCTGGACTCCTGGATTCATATTTTGTTTTTAATTTCCAATGACTTCACTTTGTCCGCTTAGGCAGCCCCTATGCTCTCTATTCCCGTCAATATAATTATCTGTCTTCTCTGAGGATTACTCAGTATGTGGGGAGAACATGGGCTCTCAGAGCGCTAGGTAAATTAAGATGAACAACACTGGCCAAGTCAGAAGTAGTTTGCTCTGCAAGCAAAGGAGTCTAAAGTCACTGGCTGTCATATTGAAACAGCATTTGCCATCTTTGACATATCTAGTCCTATTGTTTGAAGGAAGTTTATAGCCATCCATGCTTCCCTAGCTACTTGGCTATAATGGTTTTCTTATAATATCCCACAGACGAGATTGATTGATTTCTCATGCAACCTCCCAGCTAGTTAGAACCCACTCGTGCAATAAAAGTGATGTTAACCTCCCAGCTAGAAGTAGAGGATATGGGGGATATTTCAGCTTTGAAATACACAAGTATTATGAAGTCTGTGACTTTCATTTCTTATTACCTCGGCTTTTAAGCACCCAAATGCAGCCAGGCGTTGGTGGCACATGCCTTTAAACCCAGCACTTGGGAGGCAGAGGCAGGTGGATCTCTGTGAGTTCCAGGACAGCCTGATCTACAGAGTGAGTTCTAGGACAGCTAGGGCTACACAGAAAAAAAACCCTACCTCAAAAAACAAACCACATACCCCCCCAAAAACAAACAACAAACAAAAAAATCATCCAAGTACCCTAAAGGTATCATTCATCTGAAAGTATGATTATCTCATAGCCTCTTTGTAAGCCACAAAAGTGCCACATATGTATTATTATCATTTCACGGTGACTTTGGTATGTGACCTCTGCTTTAAGAGCCACACATGACATACCAAAGCCGGATGTTGTCATTCTTATAGTACCAAGTCTGAAGCAGGATGTAGCAGTTGGGGACAGGTTTCTAATGAGCTCCAGAAGCAAAACCTATAGGAGAAAACCACCAGAAAACATTGAGACTATTAGCAGATGTTGCCAGAGCAGGGCACTGGACAGGGTCCTATGGTTGTGATCATCCAAAGAGACACTTTAATACAGTATCCACTTGACACATATGGATATTCAGTTTAAATCAACAATCAAACAGAATTTAGAATCCTACTCCTTAGTTCACGTCTTCAGTCACCTTATATGGCTGTAGTAGCTACTGTATTGAAGGGGGACGGTTCTAACATTGCCGAAAGTTCTATTGGACAGTAGAGTTACAGAGGGATGAAATGAACAGCTCTGCAAGAGGGAAACCAGGCCTAGGATTAACTGTAGTGTGAGAAAAGGAGGTGAGTAGCGGGCACGGTGGGGAGGAGGCAGTATTAATTCTGTCCATTTCGTCAGCTGTGTAGTTGGAGCATATCGCTTAAGCTCTTCCCAGTGGCTCTTCCCTATAAAATGTGGGTACTGGATAATCTGCTTTCCCTACATAATTCAATGTCACGGTGAAATGAGACCGTGTGTGCACAGGGCTTAGCCTATCTGGCACACAGCATGCACTCATGCATTCATGATTGTTTCAAGGGTTCTTCCTGCGCATCGAATGACCAGCACACACTGAGGTCTACTAGTAAGCCTGATTGAAAAGGGAGCTTCCGTAACATCAAAATGGAACAAAATAGGACCGCTATTAAGCAACGAGGTAAAGACAAAGTAAGGCTGAGTGAAAGACTTAGATCGGCTGACAAGCAGCAGAAATCTGACAAACCCGTAGCTTACGTGGATCTACTTGCTAAGGAAATCATCCTTCTAGCTGTCTGCGCTCCATCTCCAACACGTTTTATTCTCACAGTTGTGTGAGTGCCTCCCCCAGGAGCTCTATGTATTCCTAGAAAGACAAGTGGGCTTTACCTTGCCATTTAGAAGGGGTCACTTCCACACAGGCCTCCTTCAATCCTGTTGCCCGGAAGGAATTCCTCACTGCCCTAAGCTATAAGATACAAGAGGAAGGGAGAGTCAGAACGAACCACATGAAGTTGCTGGTAGTTGAGCATTTTTGACCAACAAAGAGATTGTTTGATACAATACAACGTAGGAGTCGGAACACAGGGGAGTCCTGAATGAAAGCAGGATTCTGTTACACAAGGAGAAAGCATATCCATTAGCAGACACCCACCATAGCGCTGCCTCCCACAGGCAGGTCTGAGTCAGAAGGTCCCCTGAAGGCAATTGTTACGGCACTCCTGGAAAAAAAAGGCGGGGGTGTGGGGTGGGTGGGGGGACTAGTATTGCTTAGTGGAGAGCTGCAGAGATGAGATGAAAAGCTACTCCGTTTTAATCTCAAAGTTCATGTGCCTGGCACATTTTCACATACACACACACACACACATACACACACACACACACACACACACACACGTGTGCGCACGCACGGTCCCCATGGAGAAAGGCCCCTCTCCCTGGAAATGACACGAAATTCAAAGAAAGTATTAGGTTTGATCTAAGGACAGAGCATGTGTTGCTCAACGATGTTTAAATCATCCCCAGATGTGTGAACTCTCTACCAGAGGTCTCAGTCACAACAGAGATGAAATGAGATTGCAGAGGAAGTGTGTTGGGTTGTGTTGTCAGGATTTAATTCTATTTGTATGCCACCTCCTCCCCTCGGGGGAAATGGCTGTCTGCTTTCACACTGAAAGGAGAAAGCAAGAAACATTAGGAGAGAAGGTGGTATGGGTGAGGGTTATTTTGGTTGGCTTGGCATTTTATGGCTTTCTTTCTTTCTAGTTATTAGATGGATTTCTCCTTCCAAGGGGAGAAACTTCATTATAATCAGAGACAACAAATCCACAGATTTGTCTAAATAGTATGAAACTTAGCCTTTTATATGGTTATTGAATTCCATGGTGTACATCTCAGAAGACACATTTTTTCGCATCTCCAGGTATATTATTATTTATTGTCAGTTTTAGTAAACAATTTGGCAGCCCCACACTTTAGCTGCCTGTTGAGCATTGCCCTTGTGTGGTGGGCCACAAGAATATATTATAGAGATTCAGTTGTGTATTAAAGCTATACTTACACCAGCCAAGAGTCTGTCAAAAGGCAAGCCATTTATTATGAATAGTAGGTGTTATCCGGTTTTTAATATTTCAGCTGCCTTCTGCTATGAAATTCTTGCATGCCCAAATATTCCCAGACCAATTGGCAAACAGTTCAGCCCCTCAGACCTGCTGAACTTCTAGGTAACTAACTCTTTCCCACTGAGCCTAGGAGACAAGCTGGCTAGAGACCATAGCTTTGCTTCTTGATCAACTTCCAGAGCAACTGACTGAGAACAAAAGAAGTTCTTACATATCAAGGTGGTAGGTAGAGCAACATTCCTGAGGAGGTGGAGAATCCTGTGGCGAGGGGAGGAAGGAACAGGTGTTTTCTGTAGGATAGAAAGACATGACCAGGGAGAAGAGAAGAACACAGAGGTAACTAGATGATAAGGCAGAACTTTTGTAGAGTTCATCAGAGCCAGGAGTAGAAATCCAGTACAGATGGAGGGAGAAGAAACAGAGGACAAGGATGAGGCGGGAAGCATAAGAGCTTAGTGGTTAGCAGGACTTTGAGTGAACAGTAAAAGAGGGGACAAAGAGAAACTGAGTGTCAGAATGGAACCCAAGCTATGGAGACAGGATTTCATTCTAGAGAAATAAAGTAGACGGATAAAGAGCTTATCTAGATTTATTCTTGCTCTGAATGTCTGACGGAGCCGTAGCTGAATAGATGGAATTTTATCTTAGAGCAATAAAGTTAACAGACATAAGAGCAGAGTGTAAGTAGATTTTTTTTTCCCTCAGATATCCCACGTCGGATGTAGCTACTCCCTGGACCCTGGTGATCCGTACCCTTGAAAGTCTCAAGGGCAGCTCTGTCTTAGGATATTCAAAATCTTCCTGAACAAGTCAAAGTGCAATGAAGCCCCATGTCCTCTTCTGCCATGGTCCTTCCTGCTAAATGGCACTAGCATTCACCCAGTGGTTTAGACCCAGAGCCTGGGAGGCATGGTTGAGTCTTCTGGTTTTTTTACCTTTTCATACTCAGATAACCCCCAAACCTATCAATACAACTTCCTAAACCTTTCTCATATAAACAATGGTAGGTAATACTTTCTACACTATCAGCAAGTATTTGCAGTTTAACCAAATAAGGGCAACTCTTACAGCAAACTCTTATCCAATCCTCATATGGACTCCCTTGGAGAGCCACTATGTAGTTTCATCACTGTTTCTCTGTCTCCACGGAGGTCTCTGGGGGACCCTTAGTCCACCAATGTCTAGGTGACTCCATATCACATTATTGATAAACAAATTCCATTGCAGTTAAGGGGCCAGAGGTAGATGGCCTAAGTGTTGAAGAGTTAAAAGTAGCCTCCTTCCTTCAAAAATGAAACCTCATGAAAATGAAGTATCTTTCTTGAGACACTTAAACTCCCCCCACCCCCCATCTAACAGGTATCAAGCACAGCATAGGAAAGCTTTCAATAAGTGTTCATTGGGTGTTGGGAAAATAAGAAATATGTAGAATACTCTTTGAATTTGGAAACATCTTTCACGATCATTCTTACTGCTCATTAAAGTTTTTCATAAAATATCCGGGACACCTTGGATTCAAAGTCAGGAGGAACTTGAGGAATTTAGTATCACTGCCACCAGAGGTCCAATTATTAATTCCCTTTCTGCTATTACAACCTGAAGAAAATTTCTTAATTTGTAAAATTGCAATAAGTATTAGAGGGGAGACAGGATTTGAAATCTCAACTTGGGGAAGCTAATACCATGAGAGTAGAGGATTCAGGAAGGTAATGTGAGAGGAAGCCCTGAGATAGAACAGATAATCAGTTAGCAAGCATTGTTGCTTCTGTACTGCCAATCGATAGACTGTCCTGGCCTCTGGCAACACTGTCAGCATCCAGGGAACTTTCAAATGTTTGGAACTCCCCCACCCATTCACTAATCAACCAGAAACTCTTAGAAATCAACTCATGGCCCAGCATGGTGGCTTGTACTTTAAATTCTGCACTCGGGAGGCAGAGGCAGGTGAATCTCAGAGTATGAGGTCATCCTGGTCTACAGAGAGAGTTCCAGGACAGCAAGGGATAAACAGAGAAACCTTGTCTCAAAAAAAAAAAAAAGAAAAAAGAAAGAAAGAAAGAAAGAAGGGAAGGAGGAAGGGAGGGAGGAAGGAAGGGAGGGGAGAGGAGGAGAGTGAAGGAAGGAAGGAAGGAAGAAGGAAGGAAGGAAGGAAGGAAGGAAGGAAGGAAGGAAGGAAGGAAATCAACTTATACTTCTTGTTAGGTGGAAGGGTGAGTCAGTGTAGAAATAGTTGGGTTGTTCTGAATGTGTGGTTTGGGATACTAGGGTTTGGTTCGTAGCACAGACACTGGGCCATTCACAACTGCCTGTAACTCCAGTCCCAATGGATTTGACTCCCTCTCCTGGCCTCCATGGCCATAGCACACATGGTGCACACACGTATACATAAAATAAAATAAAGAAATCTTTGAAACTACAGACTTCTCTGTTCTGAAAGTTGTAAAAGTAACCACACAGCTTTCAATCTTTTCCAAACTGTATCTCTACTACAGAGTACACCCCTTCATTTACTCATGCATTCATTTGATGAGCACCTTATTATTAGTAGTGTGGGTCCCCAGGTGCCTGCTGTGAAGAGGCTTGTATTAGAGGGAGGGAAAAAAGCAACGCAGTGAACGGGGAAATTTAAAATATCGATGTGTACAGTGGATAAATTAAAACTAAGATATGAAAAAGTGAAGGGAGGGGAGGTAGGTGCTTTAACCCGAACAGGTAAGGACAGTCTCTGACCAGGTGAGAAGGAACTAGCTGTAGGATGCTGTGTGGAAGGTATCAGACAGGAACAATCTTATATTTGAAACATGAGACAAGAGTGCCTCATATTTGAGAAATAAACGGTGGAATGTAAAGACCCAGTGGAAAAAAGAAACCAAATCATGCCAGGACAACCTTGAAAAATAAGGAAGATGGGAGATTTTGGCTGTGTTTGGAACACACTGTCAGGTCATCTCATAGTTTGAAGCAGGAAAGTATAAGATATGATCAATGTCTTAGTAAAATCACCCTCGCTGCCATGTGGAGAACATTTGGTATGCTAGAAATGGAGAAATGAGAATGGATTGAGGGTGCATGTCTGAAGCAAAGTTGAAGGAACATCTTGGTAGAGTGGCTGTGAACGGTCGAGAGAAAAACGGAATATAAAAAACAGCTGCCTGTCTCTTAGCTCGAACAACTGGATAGTGCTATTTCTGACACGGGGCCTGGGGAAGGCACAGGTGAGAGCACCAAGTGACGAGGCATTCTATTTTGATTATTTACAACTTGGGATGTTTTTCAGACAATGAAGTAGAGATTTGAATCTAGCCAGTGAAGATGTGATATCATTCTCAAAGTAGAGAGGTGAACTGGAATATCAGTGTGGAGGCACTGGCTGTAAGGGGGATAGAAACTACAAAAGCATATGAGATCACTTAAAGATGAAATAGAAATAAGGGGAACAGAGAGTTTTAGCCATGTGCAGAGATGTGCCAAACTCCAGAGACCAGGCAGAAAAGTAGATGGCAAAGGGGTTAAAGGGCAACCATTGGAGGGTGTGGTGTACAGAAGCAGGAGAAGGAGACTTCATTATGGAAGAGAATTGAATTGGATGATGATGAGAGAAGAATGAGATGGAGACAGAGAAGTTATCACCGGATCCTGAATCACAGAGGACTTGGACAACCCTGACTTAGTGGGTTATGGAAAGCAGGGAGAGCCATTTGTGGGACAGTTTTAGTAGTTTTCCTTTGATGTGGAAGATAACAATAATTGAAGGGGAATGTGAAGGACTAGGATGTTTCTTTTCTGTGCTGAGATGGAAGGCAGTACCACACATCTGTTTGCCTGGAGGAAGGTCCACAAAGAGAAAAAATGACTAGGCAGGCAGCTGTGCACATGGGAATTCTGCAATATCTTCCTAATTTTTCTGTAAATCTAAAACTGCTCTACATTTGCTCTTAACTAAAATAAAAGGTTTATTTTAAGAAAGAAAAGGATGAGATATAAGAAGAGGAACATTCAGAATCCCCCAAAATTGTTAAAAGGTTTTATTGTTAAAACCTTGATAGAAAGAGACAAAGCTGGCTGTCAGTGAACAGTCTCTGTCTATTTATGAATAGCAAAATGAATTTCAGCACACTCTAGAGTTTACAAAATGATAGGCATTTAAGTACTTTTGTCATTATGACAGCAGGATGGGAGGTATTATGACTCCAGTTTTATAATGTAAGGAAAGTGACACTTGGAAAAGTCTGGTCCCATTGAGAACTCTCTATGTATCTCCAAGAAGACAAAGCCTGAATTTCCACACCATGTTACGTGCTTGGAATAGGTTTGAATACATTGGTCATCGGCGTTTATCTGAGTAACATTGGTCCTCAGTTTTCTTTGCTGTAGGGTGAAATGATAACAACAAAATATACATAGGAGCCCCTAGTACCCCGATGATTTTTAAATTATCTGCGTAGCTTCTTGTGACTAACACGAGAAAGGTTGGGAGCATTTGCCAGGGAGACAAATGCGTGGGCAGCCGAGAGAGATCTGAGAGCTCACCCCACGCTGTCCGCTACGTGTTGCTCGGAGGGTCTGTTTACAGCAACATGCTCTGTGTTGGAATCTTCCGCATTGCTCCATGAGGTGCTGACAGCATCTTCTTCGCTCTTCTGCATGTGTTCCGTGGCTGTGAATAAAGCTGCATTAATGCTGAGTGGTCCTCTCTCTCTCCCCAAGGAGCCTCATCAGGAACACTTTAAAAAGCTGCGTCTCCACATGACAGAATATACTTGAGAATCCCTTTCAAGTTCTCTTACTTACCCAGTTGTACTTTTTTTTGCACAGTCTTTTGCCTAGTTTGGTTTTGTAACAGAGCCTAACCCCCTTTAGGTCTAGAATGAATATCATCTACTTCAGAGTAGACTCAGGGTACTCTGCCATTCCTGATGATGGGTTGATACTATTGTTTTACTTAATCCTCAGTTATTTTGAGGATCAGGATGCCTGGATTTCCAAGTCTGGCTTCCCTAGGCACTGGGACATGAAATCATCTAAGTTAATCTGTTTAAACTTTAGATTCCTCATTTGTAAAAAGACAACAAAGAACGCCCATGTCATGAGGTGTCTAGTTAGGGTTTCTATTGCTGTAATGAAACACCAACACCATGACCATAAGCAACTTGGGAAGGAGAGGACTTATTTTGCTTATCACAGTCCATCATCAAAGGAAGTCTGAGTGGAACGCAAGCAGGGCAGGAACCTGGGGCAGGAGATGATGCAGAGGCCATGGAAGAGTGCTGCTTACTGGTTTGCCCCTTATGCTTACTAACCTGCTTTCTTATAGCACACAGGACCACCAGCCCAGAAGTGGCATCACCCACCATGGGCGGGGGCCCTCTCCCATCAATCACTAACTAAGAAAATGTACTACAGACTTATCTGCAGGCCAACGTTAGGGAGGCATTTTCTCAATTGGGAGTTCCTCTTACCAAATGACTCTAGCTTGTGCCAAGCTGACACAAACTAGCCGGCACATGGAATTTTTGAAAAATTAAGTGTACGTATGTAGAGGATCTGGTGACTCTTGGAATAGCAGTGTCTGAACAAAGACTAATCTTGTTTATCAAACACTTAAAAATGGTTTGGAGGGTTCCCAAGTCAAATTTTTTGAGAGAAATTATGTTGCCTGCAAATTCGTAGGCTTCTTTTCTGTATTTCCCTCATGACACAGTTTCTATTCCACTTTACCTTTTACCTATTTGCTTCCATTTTATTTTGTAAACTTTAAGACAAACAGCATGAATCAGGGGTAGGGCACCCTGGAAGGAATATTCTATGAGACTTAACATAATTTTGTGACAGTGTTGCTGACTTAAAAATCAATATTGATGAGGCATAAGGATATCCAATAATTTGGAAATTTAAAAATTAGGAAGTTATTAGCGATCTGAGCAAGATGGATTATCATGCACATAAAGTTTAGTGAATTTAAAAAGATACAGATATTTATAACTATATGAGATAACGTTTGTTCATTAAGTAGAATTAACCACTCAATTGTACAATTATTTCACAATATCTTGTATACAATAAAAGCATAGTGTCAACTTAGAAATAAACAAACATAGATGATGAGAAATGTATATCATTTTAAAGATACAGATAAAAATTAATGGAAAGAAAGTATAATATTTCAAACATTTCATAATGATGAAATAGAATAAATTAATAGCTATAAAAGACATGTAGAGTTAAAAACAAATACACAGAAACACATATGTTGAGGAAACAAAGCAAGGAGATAAAAATAAGCTGAAAATATGTGGCATGTCTATAGAACAACTGTAGATTTGTATGCTATTAGGATTTATAGGAAGTATCTATTATTCTTATTCTACCTGTGATCCATTTAACACCTTTAAAAAAAAAAAGAGGGGCAATAGACAAAGGCTTGTTTTATTTTAATACTGATCCACCTGAGGCCACAGGCAGCCATCTATATACAGACATGAGGGAAGCTTTATTTCTTGGTCTCTTCCTCCTTGGATAGAGTCTTGATGATCTCCTCCTTCTTGGCCTGGAGACCCTCCTCCCGGCGCTTTCGGGTTTCCTTGGTCTTAGACCTGAGCGCCTCAGCCTGGTCAGCCAGGAGCTTCTTGCGGGCCTTGTCTGCCTTCAGTCTGTGGATGTGTTCCATGAGAATCCGCTTGCTGTTGAAGACATTCCCCTTGACCTTTAGATACAGGCTGTGATACACATGGCGGTCAATCTTGGATTCACGGTATCTCCTGAGAAGTCGGCTCAGGATCCGCATCCTTCTCATCCAGGTCACCTTCTCAGGCGTTCGAGCGTTGGCAGTACCCTTCTACCTCCCTATGCCCATATGCCTGCCCTTCTGTCAAGCCAAAGTGTTTTTCTGGCACCGAGCCCGGGAATGGACGGTCACAGGCTTCCGGATGATTAGCCCATCCTTGATCAGCTTCCGGATCTGCTGACGGGAGTTGATACTGGCGATTTCATTGGTCTCGCTGGGGTCGAACCAGACCTCCTTTTTACCACAGCGGAGGACGCTAGAGGCAAGCCTCTTCTGCAGCCTGAGCATTAATCACGGCTGCAGACACAGCAGCGAAAGGAAAGCCCATCTAACACTTTTTAAAGAAATGTTATTTTGGCCAAGGATTAGTTGGCTAGATATTTAAGCTGCAATATCACAACATTCAGATATGTCATTTAGAGCTATTTAGTTGGACAAAGCCAGCCACTTTATAGAATTTACTGAGGCTCACTGCTAATGAAAAAAGCTTTTGCTCTAACTTCATCCTTTTTCTTGTTTCTTGTACTACCAAATACTGCCAAGGATAAGCTTCCAACACAGCCATCAGTGTGCCTAGCCCTGTTTTAATGTGATCACACACAGCAGTCTGTGTTACTGCTTACAACATACATCCAAAGAGGATCCTTACTGTGTTCTAAAATTATTAATAGTCTTGGTGAGCTTCAAATAACATGGGATTAATATCTATTATACTTGGATCATGACATCTGCTCTTTGTTAATTATTTTACTATTTTGTTTTGTATGTATGTATGTATGTATGTATATGTATATATGTATGTATGTATATGTATGTATGTATATGTGTGTATGTATATGTATGTATGTATGTATGGATGTATGTATATGTATGTACCGTATTGTGCAAGTGTGGAGACCAGAAAAGGACACTGGGTCTCTCAAAGCTAGAATTACACTTGGTGTGAGCTACTCAGTGAGAGTGCTGAGCTCTGAACGCAGGTCCTCTGGAAGAGCAGTAAACACTCTTAACCACTCTCCAGACCTCCCATGTTATATTTCACGTCTCGTCATTTGACTTTAAGTTTGTCTATATTCTATCATATTTTGAAAGACTTGGCAAATTATAGCCGCCTTTTGTACATTGTCAAATTATTCCAAAATGTGCCTCACATCTGGGTTTTGTAGATTATTATCCAGTTTGAAACAAAATGGTATCCAAGTGGTTCATTTTTAATTGCTGTTTTGATTATATTTTAATTTTATGTGTATGGGTGTTTTGCCTGCATGTAGTGTCCATGGAAGCTGTATGTGGGTGTCAGGTCCTACTGGAACTGGAGGTATAGAGGGTCACGAGCCACCACGTGGGTGCTAGGAAATGAACCCTGGTCCTCTGGAAGAGCAGCCAGTGCTCTTAACTGCTGAGCCATCTCTACAACCCCAAGCATTTCTTTTATAATGCAATGAATAACATCAAAAGCTACGTAATTAATGTTACCATGGCATCTTTTTATTAACAGCCAGGGCAATTTAATGGGGTGGGGTCAACATATTCATTGGACACTGACCTAGTTGGATACCTTTCTGTTTCTCTCTTTTCGAATTCTGTGGAATAGAACTGCTTTTCAACAGCACTTTAATTTGTTGGCTTGAAAATAAACAACATTAAACTTCTCAACCATTTTAATCTGTTCCAGATATTAGGTCCTATTTGGAATAAACAGACTCTTTCCTTTGGCAGAATAAAATCTGGTTCATTAAGTTTCAAGTTGGGGGATATATATTCAGTGTGTACTCACCATCTGTCTTCAGTGGATCTATCCATTGCTTCAATTTTCAGTTCTGAAATGGGGTCAAAATTCTTCAGAGAAGAAAATGAAGTACAGAGGAGGGGACGGCTCACTGCGCAGCCTTCCACACAAGAGAGAATGACTTGCATGAAAACAAAAAGTGATTCCTTCGGGGTTGGGAAGAGGACCCTGGGGAGATGCTGTGCAAGCTTGAGGACCTGTGTTTGGATCCTTCAGACCCACAGAAAAGCCTGGAAGGGTTGTGTGCATCTTCAATCCCAGTGCCTGAGGACAGAAAAAAGCAAATCCCAAGGGTTCACTGGCCAGACAATATACACAGTTGGTGAGTTCCAGGTTCAATGAAAGAGATTGTCTAAAAATAAAATAAAATAAGATAAAATAAGACGGAGAAGTAATTGAGCAAGACAACTGATGTCAAACTCTGGTCTTCACATGCACACACACACTCATGCATTCACGCACATACTCACACATGTGTGCACGCACATAAGACACAGGAAATAAAAAGGCATACTAGGCCTCGAAGCTTTTTATCATATGTAGAATGCTAGTATTGGGCTTTTCCATGACCAGCCTATACTCTTTAATTTTAAATATTTAATATATTCTGGAACATTCCCTCCACTGCAAATGTCTCCTTAGGTACCTAGCACAACACAAAGGTGTCACAGGTTAGAATTATGGACCCCCACTTGACAGCTAGAGCTTCGTGCATCAGAAATGGAACACCCGCTGTGCTATGCTGCACTTTAATCATCCTGAATCCTCGGTAAGACTTCAGAATAATCAGTCCTGTCACAGTTGCACAACAGGCGCTGTTAAACGTCAATCCTTCTATCACCAACAGGAAAATCTACTTCCAGGATAGTTACAAGTCCGGCTTTGGAAACACTGGTCCTAATCCCAGACTAACTTCCTCTGTGATAATTGCTAACATAACAGCACAACACAGTGACCTTGTTAATGGAGCCCTGATTTCAGAAATCCATCACATACCCAGATGCCTCCCCTCTCTAAGTGGGGCTCTTATGTATGCAAATAGCAAAGGCTACACTCCTGGAGGCCTGAGGCAGACCGTATGGCTTCCCTGGCTAGATGAAGTGACTGATTTGAACTATAAACATATTTATATTCTAGCCCAGAATTCCTCACAGCCCAGTCTGCACTACACCTGGAAACCATCGAAGTGAATTTGTTCTGCTAAAGCCGCTGAAGAAAGACTGAATTCTATAATTAGAAAACTTGAGACAGGCCGAATCAAGGTAAGGTGGGATGAGCCAGTCAAAAGGACCCCTTACTGTCTACCTCAGAATCAAGGATTCTCGGTGAACATGAAAAAAGGGAAGGACTATACAGTTGCGGGGGCTCTTGAGAATATTTCTTCAGCACACATTCCAATCTCTTTCAAAACATACCGGTGGGGAGCTGTTCATCTAGTGAGGGAACTGTCTGTTCTTTCCACTAGATTGTAAATTCCTTGACATGAGAATGAGTGAATTTCCTCAATGGCTAGGAGTTGTTGGTCAGGACAAGTTGCCCAATCTATGTCTATCTAAAGGAGTAATAACTCCTAGGGAACAGAAATTTGGGGCATTGAATTTGGGATACCTTTGAAAATCACAGGAAATCTTTAAAGTGGTATACTCTGAACCTAAGTTGCTGGTTGCTGGTTTTGGTATAACCTTGTAACATTCATACATTTTATTAACAAATCACTCACTCACATCAGAAACAGTATATTTCTGTGCCAGGCATGGTGGCTCTGACCCTCATTTCAGCACTTCGACCATCATTTGAACAAGAGGATTGCAAGTTTGAGGACACCTTAGTTACATGGTGAGTTCCAGACCATCCTGTGCTGCATGGTAAGATACCGACTCAAAAAAAAAAAAAAAAAAACCTTCATAAAAATGTGTGTTTGCATTCTGGGAAATGCTCTCCCTGTTTCAAACCTTTCCACTGGATTGTTGATCTGAGTCTTGACAAAGTGGTAGAGAAAGGTCCAGGCCAGAATGATTCTGATGCTTAATTTTATGTGTCAACTGGGTTGGTCCACATTGCCCAGATAGTCAGTGAAACATTCTGGAACCTTTTGCAAAGGCATTTTATTACAATGATACCAACATTGAAATCTATGCACTTCATGAAAGCCAGGTTGCCCTCTATAAGTAGGTAAGCTTCTGATAATCAGTTGAAATTCTTAATGCAACAAAAACTGATTTCCTTCTATCTACAGGCAAGGCATGCCAACAGGTGGACAGTCTTCAGACACTGGACTGTAGGATCATCTCTTGCCTGGGTCTCCAGTCTCCTGGTTTACACCTCAGGATTTCAATTTGATGACCTCCATAACACGGACAATTACTTAAACTAAGCATTTCTCTATTTGCTACTGGGTTTGGATCTCTGAAGAACCGTAACTGATACACTAACCATTGAGCATCTTATACACCATAGTAGCTGACAACCCTGTGCCCACTTCCCCTCCCAATACTTTGCAGGAAGCTGTCAACGCCTCTTGTTGATGTCATATCTTACTTCTTACTCTTGTTTAAAGTTGGATTAAACAGAAGTCCTCATAGTTATGCTGCCTAAACCAAGCAGGGGGACAAGGTGCCAGGAGAACTCTATCCCATTACAGCTCCGTCTTATGCTGCCTGTGATGTTTGCCCATCCTTGTCTGCTTCTTCTCTGCACAGTTCTCTCTCTAGTTCTCAGCAATTGTAAGACCTTCAGTGATTTGTAGTTTTCCCTGAGGAACATCTTGCTTCTATTTGGTGTTTCATGAGGATCATGATGACCCCGACGATTCCACAAAGAAGAGGATTTTCTTTGTCCTAACACCACATGAGTAGAAAGGAAAGGAGAAAGTGAATTCGATGTCAGTTTGAGAGATACTAAGTGTTCCAGACTCCCTATGTAAATTTTGGAGATGAGTAACACAGCCCCTTGAAGTTGTAGTTTCTGAGACGAGGGAGGTGTGAGATGTGTCCAGGACTGTGAGAAGTTTTCTGTTGATAACATTTCTGATGGTGTACACTCATTGTCTTGTCCTCACAGTTTTTATGAATTAAACTTGCTCTTATATAACCCATGTAAATATATAATGCATTCCAATTACTCTGACTCCTCACTCTCTCTTATCTTCCTCCCACCACAACGTCCCACATTCCTGTCTTTTTGTTCGGGCTTATGGCCACTGGCTTTAATCAGGAATGCCTGTCTGACCACGGGTTTAGAACTAGTCATGGGAACCTGGTGAGCTCGTTAGTTGGTACACACCTGAAGACAAAAGCTGACTGTCCCCTCGAATCTACCAGCAGCCATTAGCTCAGCTGGGAGGTATAGGACAGTATTCATGAAGCATCATTAGATGAAAAATAAAACTGAACATTATTCATAGATGGAACATGATCACGGTTTGATGAAAAAAAAAGTGCAATTACCCATTTATTTGTGCACACCATACCATGGCATGAGTACCTCCTGCCAAGAGACCAGAGAAGCAGCAGTTAGTTAGAAGGGTATTCATTTGACTTTAGACCCTTGTATAGCTTAGTTGTTATAACAGGTCCATTAAAAATTTTGGAATTGTATTATAAATTGAAAGAAAAGGAAGGGTGTGGATTTGGATGGGTAGCAAAGTGGGAAGGATCTGGGAGGATCTGGGAAAAGGGAAACCGTAATCAGAATGTGTTGTATGAAAACAAATCTATTTTCAATTAAATAAATAAATAAATAAATAAATAAATAATTGTAATTCCAATAACTAAAAATGTTAACAAAATTCTCCGTGTGTGTATGTGTGTGTGTGTGTGTGTGTGTGTGTGTGTGTGTGTGTGTCTTGATAGAGGAAAGTATATGTCTGGATGTACATCTATTTTAATCCACATGAAATTAGATTTGATATGTGGACTGTATACTGGAGGCCAAATGGAAATACGAGCTCTGTCATTCAAACAGATTGATAACTTGTGTCCTCTGTTAAAATAATATGAAAAGTTAGAGAAATTGTGGGCGATAACCCACAGCATCCTCTGGGGAGAGAAATAAAAAGAGCATGGTGGGTCAGTGAGGTGGTTCAGTGGGTAAAGGCATTTGCCACCCAGCCTGCCGATCTTGGTTCAGTCTCCACTAAAGTCCACATGGTTGAAAGAGAGAATGGAAAGGTTGCCCTCTGACCTCCACACAGGCCACAGACAAAATAAATGTGAAAAGAAAAAATTTTAAAGGAAGAATATTGTGATAGTTGAAATTATGAATAGTTAGCAGTTTATTTCTTTCATTTTTTTT
>CABHPH010148941.1:33192-44021 GCA_902168325.1 Peromyscus nudipes | reverse complement strand
ATAGGTAGATAGAGAAAACACTTAAAGAGTTCAATGCCCCTCAAGGCTGAGAACCAAGGGTGTGATACCAGGGTACCCACCCTTGCCGAACCAAGGGTGCAATACCAGGGTGCCCACCCTTGCCGAGCCTGGGCGAACATTGGTGCTTTCACAGTAAACTGTCAGTAACATCAACAGCGCTCCTGGACAGAGGGCAGCTCTTTCTGGGGGTGATGCCAGGGCAGCACTCCTCAGGTGGCCTGGCCTCCAAAGCTCTCTGCAGACAGACACAGAGTGTGCCAGTCTGTCTTCCTCTTCCTCCTTGACAATCAACTGGAAATCTTGAGCACGTGGTCACTGTGGAACAACTCGATAGACCCGACACTGAAAAGGTGTATGCAGAGAACACAAACCATGCGGCCATGCTCCTGGGCAGAAGATAGACTGTTGAGGTCAGGATGCGGCTGAAGAATGAGCTAATGAGGAAACACCGAGTTCAAGCGGAAGCCACCAGTGGTGGACACAGAGGCCAAGCCCATGTGATGGATAAAGTAGGAGCAGGAAGTCCTGGAGCTGAACCTAGCTCCTACGTCCTGTGGCCATCCAGACACTAGCTTCCCATGATAGTCCTGTCCCTGAATCCCATTCAAAACCCTGTCATCGGGCCACCTCAATGAGTCCCAGCAATTGCCCTCCAACTGTTGAGTATACACGAAGAAGGGTGGGTCCCAGAGACCTAGACGCTGGCCTGTCTACACAGCCCTGACACTCCCTCATGTATGTCGCCAAATGCTTTTCATGTCAGGCATTTGACACTTAGCGTGGCAGGCTATACTGTCACTCATTCTTGCAGGGTTTGATGCTGTCTCAACAGCTATTTGTTCGGTGGAATATTTTTAGCAGGGGGTTGGGGGAAGGGCTGCTGAGAGAGTCGGTGGGGAAGAAGAAAGCTGTCCCGGGTGGAGGCTGTGTCAGATTCTCGACGCTGAGCTAAGTGCCTTGAATGCATACATGTTCAAAACACAATTGTTAATAATGTCATCTTATTTCCATCTCCCTGTGTTTGTTAAAAACAAGCACGAGGAATTGGAAATGAGGCTCAGGGGATCCCTGGCAATTGCAGATCTTCCTTCCTCCCTCAGCAAGGAAGCCGGGGAACACCTAAGTGGTCTTCTTAGCAAGATGTGGCACAGAGCAGGGAATTTCAAGAGGAAAAAAGAAAAGCTTTTTCAAATGCGTTTCAGACATTCCATGCGCCTGTTTCCGGAACTCTTCAGAAGAACCAAGCTGAGCACGCTACACCTCCCCCACCTCCACCCTCCAAACTGGCTTCAGGTGACGCAATGACACGACCTTGCGGTGAGCTGTCTGGAGGGACGCAGCCGCCGCCGTCAGAGCAGGGGTGCTGCCACCTCTTGGACGTTCACGGCCAGCGCAAGACGGTCCCAGAAAGGATGGATTTCAGGGATAATACGAAATGTTACCGGGCAATCTGTTCCGAAATAATTGCTCGGCATGTTGGCCTCCTTTTCCTTTTTAGAATTTCAAAGGCATGGCAGGCCAAAAGCAGTACCAGCCGGAACGGTACCTCCGATGGTTAAATCTAGCCCACCACAACCATAGCTGCACAAAAGCTCTTCTTCTCCATTAGTGGAAAGCAATTGATGGCATCATTGAAAAACTCCTGTCACTTCAATTTAGAGCTGTTTAGAGCTTTAATTTAGAGCTGTGTGCAAATTTTAGGGTCTGCAGTTTTTGGGGTGACATAATTAGTAGCACCTAATCTCTGGGATGCACCTAAGTTTCAGCATAAACAATAATGCCGGCCTTCTTTCCCATCCTTACACACATGCACACACACATACACACACATATACTTACACACTTACACTCATACATGCACATACACACACTCACACATGCACATACATACCTACACACATACACACACACTCACACAGTCTTATATATACATACACTGGTGTACATACACCCACAGGCTCACTCATACTCTCATACAAATACATCAGACACTTACAAATACACAGAGGCTTACACATAATCACGTATATATACACCCACAGAAGCTCACTCACACACACACACACACATATATACATATATATATATACATGCGGAAGCACACACAGATGTTCACATACACACACATACACACACACACACGAAGCTCACATACACATTTGAAAACATACA
The DNA here is from genome assembly GCA_902168325.1 of Peromyscus nudipes. Classification (NCBI taxonomy): domain Eukaryota; kingdom Metazoa; phylum Chordata; class Mammalia; order Rodentia; family Cricetidae; genus Peromyscus; species Peromyscus nudipes. The sequence continues at coordinate 41,828 of CABHPH010148941.1, read as the reverse complement.
CACATACCCTCTCTCTCTCATACACACACAGAAGCTCACATATACACTCACATACACACCCACATACAAGCAAACATAAACACAGAGGGTCACATACATATATACATACAGGCACACACACAGAGGCTCACATACTCATTCATATATATACATATACACATACGTATATATACATACACCCACATACACATATATATGCATGCACACACACACACTCACACTCAAGCAGCCCAGCTCAGTTCCAGTCATTCAGCCATTACATCTCCCTCTCCCAGTGGAAAACTGGATGTGTCCACATCGGAAATATCTAGGGTGTTCTGAAGTAGGATACAAATTCTAAGGCTTTTATTGCATGATGGTCCTTTTGAAATATTTATATTGATCGGCCCAGTTCCTGAGAGGAAATAGGTTGTTTCTCTGATTCTCCCAGGTACAGGTCATTTGAGCTGTTGGGCTGTCATTTTTTTTTTTAATCTCCGCATTTCCCTGCGGCTGTGAAAGGACGATTTAACGGCAACGCTGGCTGCTTTGGGCTAAATTTTCAAAGCTCCGCCAGGGGAGGTGAAAGCACAAATCCTGTTATTGTTACAGGATTAATGCACAGAAGTCCCCGAATACCACTTTGGAAATGTAGCCTAGGAATATTATTTTAATATACTGTGTGTTATTTTTAGACTCAGCTACAGCCCAATTATCAGCTGGTGCATCAAAACGGAGACAAGACAGAGAGCTGCTGTTAATCCAAAATTCTAGTGAGATTTTTGGTATTTGTGTTTTCTTATCTCTTAGAAATCTGGATTATTTGGAAGAGAAACTGGATAGAAACCACAGCAGCTGCCTCCTACCTGCTCCGTTGCTATAGAAGCTGCTTCTTGGAGCACTGATTCTATAGAATATTTTGGCCCAGTTCCCTCGACCCCAGGGGAGACAGATTGTGAGAAGAGAGGCATTAAATCCTGGAGATCTTTTGACCATGTCACAAAAAGCTGAAATCAACCATAACACACATGTGACTTCAAGGCAGCAAGCCACGGCTCCTGCCTCCAGTTATTTCTGTTTCTGCTTTGACACGTCTTAGATTGTTGTCCAAAAATAACTGTCTACAGAAGGTCTTCCGACTGGAGTAGCCTTGCTCCAAGTTGCCCTATGGGTACCAGTGGGTACTCACTGATCCTATAAACCCCTGCTGTGGCTTTTATTAAGCCAGGCCTGTCTTTCCTTTTGGCCTCAGGAAATTCATAGACCAGAGATGGCCACAGCCTTGGGACCAAGATGCATCCATCCCAGGAGGTAAGTGGGGAGTCTTTCTGCTAGTGAAGAAACACTCCATTTAGAGACCAAGACAGTGATTCGTTGACAAACTGCTCACTGTGCATTTGTGAAGACCAGAGTTTGGGTCCCCAGAACCCTCATAGAAGCCAGACAGACATAATGGCTACCTTAATCCTAGCCCTCAGGAGACAGAGACAGGCTCCCCAGAGCAAGGCAGTGAGTTACACTAGGCAGTATTGATGAGCTCTGGGCCCATCAAGAGACTCTGCTTCAGCAAACAAAGTGGGAGGGGTCAGGAAGACAGCTGATGTCAACTTTTGAAACTTACGTTCACATGTACCCAGATGTGTTGGGAGCTGTGCAGCCTAGTCTTGGATCAGCGTTTGAAAGCCTGTCCAATAGGTCTCCACAAGGCAAAGCCTGTGGAAGACGGTCTCTCACTTGGCAAAAACCAGTGGACCATGGCCTTTGCTGAATTCATGCAGCTTGCAGGCTCTTTTCTTTCTCATTATATTGTTGATTCTTTGGGCAGTTTTTAGCTTTACTTTGTCAGTCACACATGCAACAGCTGTAATTTTCCCTGGAAATTCTGTTCTTCCTCAAATGTTTTCCCCTTAGAATCAGTAGAAGGCTAATGCTTCTCAAATTTCTTATCTGCAATTACCAACTACAACCCCTAATCCTGGGAACTTTTCTGACTCAATAGAGACAGTTAGATACATATGAGAAAACAACACTTGGAACATTAACTATGTCTCACAGTTCTGGAGAGGAGAGTAAGGCATGCATACACAGAATAGGGAAAATCCTCAGGAATACACATAGTGCCAACTGTTGAGAGTAAGTTCCCTGGACACCAAGCATATAGAATCAATGGTAGGATCTGGTACGGTCCAATGGGAAAACAATGTAATATAAAATATGGGATGGATAGAGCTACCTTTACCATACACAGGAGCTTATACTGGTGAAAGAAGTATGGTATAATGGGATGAGAAAAGAGTGCCTTATCAAAGTCTGCCTTTTACAGAGAGATTGAGACATGGGGCCCTCTTGTAGAAAAGGGAACTGTATAAACACATATCTTGCAGACATGAAAGAATTGTCTGGGTTTGAATATTGTTGTCCTTAAAGCACTGTGCCCATGTCTATTACTTTTTAACTTTGTAACTACAAGTAGCCACCAGCTGATATAAGTGCTGCAGAGCAGGATGTGTCTGGCTTGACATTTAGTTAAGCTGCAAAAAACGCTGACCTCTATGTCTAGAATAAGGTTATGTAGGGGGTGGGAGGGTGTATTTGGGGAAGCATAAAGGGGAACAATGGGGCTTTTATAATGATTACAGGGTATTTCTTAAACTATGATGTATTTCTTAAAAGTCAAAAATAGGAGCCAATAATAAAGCTGTTAATGTAACCCTGGTAAGAAAAACTCTGTTAAAGTATAAAGACAGCTTGAACTATTTGGGGCCACTTGAATACAATCCACTTGGTGGTCAGAATTTTTCCTTGTGTCAATGCCCCTTCCCCATCTTAGAACCTGAACCCGAGCTGAAGCTGGACCCAGGCATGGCTGTGATCATTCATACACACAAGCATGCATATCACACACATATAAATGCAAAACAAAAAAATAAAGAGGCATTCACACAAGGCTTCCCTCCCTGAGTTTCAAATCTCAGGGTATCTCCTGTTATCTCAAAGGGGGTTTGAGGTGTAGCTCCATGGTGCAGCCCATAAGCAAAGGCCTGTGTCCAATCTCTGACAGACAGACAGACAGACAGACAGACAGACAGACACACACACACACACACACACACACACCATGTCTCTCAGGATCTCTGGGATAGATTTTTAACTCCCCAGCACACATTAAAACCCACCAAAGCTCAAGTCCACTATATGAAATGGAATACTTGTGTATAAGTAACACACAGCCTCCTATACTTTTCTCTTGGTTCCTTTTAATACAATGTAAGTGCTGTGCAAATTGTTGGGGATGTGCCTCAGCATCTGCCCTCCTCCTCTTCTTCCTCCTCCTCTTTTTCCTCACCCTTCTCTTCTTTCTCACCCTCATCATCTTCCCCTGCCTCTTCTTTCTCCTCTTTCTCTACTTAGTTGATCCCTCAGATGCAGAAGCTGTGGATATGGAGGGCTGACTATTAAGAACAAACTTGTGTAAATGGACCACATTTTCTTTATCCATTCTTCAGCTGAGGGGCATCTAGGTTGTTTCCAGGTTCTGGCTATTATGAATAAAGCTGCTATGAACATAGTTGAGCAAGTGTCCTTATGTTATGATTGAGCATCCTCTGGGTATATGCCCAAGAGTGGTATAGCTGGATTTTGAAGTAGATTGATTCCCAATTTTCTGAGAATCCACCATATTGATTTCCAAAGTGGCTGTACAAGTTTGCACTCACACCAACAATGGAGGAGTGTTCCCCTCGCTCCACATCCTCTCCAGCATAAGCTGTCACTTATGTCAGCCCTCTGTCTGTTAGTGAAGATCTTTTCACATTCTGTAGGCTGCCATTTTGTCCTATTGATGGTGTCCTTTGCCTTACAGTTTTTCAGTTTCATGAGCTTTTCATCCTGAGTGAGGTAACCCAGACCCAGAAAGACAAACATGGTATGCACTCACTCATAAGTGGATATTAGGAGTAAAGTAAAGGATAACCATAACAATCCACAGAGTGGCTAAGAAACAAGGAGGGGCTCAAGGGGGTCACCAGGATCTCCCTGGGAAGGGGAAATAGAAGAGATTTCATGGATGGACTGGGGGTGGGTAGGGGTGGGAAGAGGAGGGATCAGGTGGGAGTGGGGGGTTCCGAAAGAGATGACTGGAAAGGGGGTCATTTCAGGGTTTCTATCTGGAAATCTGGTGCAAGGTAAACTCCCAGGAATCTACAAGGATGACCAGCTAAGACTCCTAGCAATAGGGATATATAGCCTGAACTGGCCACCTCCTGTTACCAGGCAAGACTCCCGGTGGAGGGATTGGGACACCAATCCAGTCATAACCTTTGACCTACAGTCTGTCCTGCCTATGGGATGTGCTGGGATCGGTACCAAGTTCAGTTGTCATCAAAGAGGCTTCATCCAGCAACTGATAGAATCAGATGCAGATGTAATGGCACACAGGTAAAGCCACGAAACACGTGGCAACATATAGATTAACAGAAATGGGCTGAGTTCAAATGTAAGAGCTAAGTCAGTGGTAGGCCTGAGCTAATGGCCAAGCAGTTTTAATTAATATAAGAATCTGAGTGATTATTTTATAAGCAGCTGTGGGGTCTGTGGGGCTGGGCAGGACTGGAGAAAACTTCAGCTGAAGAGAGGGAGGAAGGATTGTAGGAGTCAGAAGGGTCAAGGACAATATAAGAAAACCCACAGAATCAACTAACTTGGGCTCATAGGAGTTCACAGGGACTGAACCAGGGGCCTGCATGGGACTGACCTAGGCCCTCTACATATATGTGACAGATGTGTAGCTTGGTCTTCTTGTGGGACTCCTAACAGCGGGAGCCGGGGCTGTCTCTGACTCTTGCTGGCTTTTGGGACCCTATTCCTCATACTGGGTTGCCTTGCCCAGCCTTAATACAACAGGAAGTGCTTAGTGTTGCTGCAATTTGATATGCCATGTTTGGTTGATATTCATGGGAGGCCTGCTCTTTTCTGAATAGAAATGGAGGAGGAGTAGATGGGGGTGGGTGGAGGGCAGGTGGCAGGGGACTGGGAGGAGAATGGAGGAGGAGGAAGAGGAGGAGGAGGAGGAAGAGGAGGAGGAGGAAGAGGAGGAGGAGGAAGAGGAGGAGGAGGAGGAAGAGGAGGAGGAGGAGGAGGAGGAAGAGGAAGAGGAGAAAGCAGTAGCAGCTGCTGCCTGTTGGTTCAGTCCTGTCTTCAAGTAAGGAAAGGTGGATGGGGCTCATCCAACTTGAGCAAACGTTTTGGGTATTTTTGCAAATCTTGTCCATGATCTCTAGAAGAGTGGGATCACAAGCCTGGCTAATACCTGTGTCAGGGACCAGATGTGTATTTCATGTGGGCCTTACTCAAATTACAAGTCAATTTTTTGGTATAATCTGTACATTAAGATTAAGCTATAAGTTGGACTGTAACGAAACCTTCCATTTTGGTTCCTAGTCTGTTGACAACCATTCTTAAGCAGTGTCTTCATCTCTGAAGCAGAAATGATTGGAACCCAGACTCATAAAACCCGGGAATGTATGGACACCACAAACTGGAGTCGATGGCTTACTGAATCTTTTAAAAAGAAGAGGACACGAAGTTTACACAAAATTCTCAAAGAATTCATAAAATATTTATTTTAAAAAATCCAGAAGTGTCTCCAGGTGTAGCATTGGAAATAAAAATAGGTTAATTAATTATTCTTATGAGAATTCTTACACGCATATAATAATATAAAAGATTTATGTCCTGGGTGGGGTTATTATTACTTTAATAAATACCATGACCAAAAATAACTTGGGTTTATTTGGCTTATGCTTCAACATTACTATTTATTATTGAAGGAAGTCAAGACAGGAATTCAAGCCAGGCAGGAATGTGGAGGCAGGAGCTGATGCAGAGGCCTTGGAGGACTGCTTTTTACTGCCTTGTTCCCTTTGGCTTGCTCAGCCTGCTTTCTAATCGAATCCAGGACCACCAGCCCGAGGATGGCACCATCCACAGTGGACTGAGCCCTCCCCCATCAATCACTAAGAAAATACCCTACAGGCTTGCCTACAACCTGATCTTATGGAAACATTTTTTCAATTGAGGTTCTTTCCTCTCAGATATCTTCTGCCAAGTTGACATAAACTAGCCAGCAAAAAGCCAAGCCATAGTGTTACATGCCCTTAATCCCAGCACTTGGGAGGCAGAGGCAGGCGGATCTCTGTTGAGTTTGAGGCCAGCCTGGTCTACAGAGCGAGATCCAGGACAGCCAGGGCTACCCAGAGAAACCCTGTCTGGAAAAAAAAGAAAAGAGGAAGAACTGCTGGGATGTTTGCACACACTCAGAGTCAACCAAAAAACTAAAAACTTGCAGCTCAGTGTGATGGCACACACCTGTAATATTAGTACCAGGGGGGGCTGAGGTAGGAAAATCGTAAGCTTGAGGACAGACTAGGCAACATAGTGAGACCCCTTCCCCCAAACACATAAACAAATGAATGCTTGTAGCATACCTAATGGCTTGTAATCACACATCTCACGAATGAGAACATGAACGAACACTACAAATCACTCCACATCGGTAGATGCAAGCGTGAGAGCCCTTGTTGGCCTACCTCTAAAGTACAAGTCCTGAGGCTGCACCAGAGGGTCATCAGAGGATAAAGCCGGCTAAGGTATAGGGAGAACGCAAATGGCTCTCGTGAGGCACACTTGCTGGCTATGGAGTCTCCCGCCATTTTGTATAAAGCATTGGCATGCTTCCAACTAGCAAGACAACACAAAGGTGTTGGGATGTCCCTTCTGTGATGAAGTTACAGGAGGCTGTGGCCTCTGTCTCGTTGGACCTCTCTTTCGCCTTGCTGCCTGTGAGATGCTCACTTGGCCTAGGACTGAAGGAGACCTTCCACTAACAATGCAAGAGGACTTGGGACTGAGTCCAAAGCCAGGAGTGTCTGAGTCGTGAAAATAAAAGCTTTGTAAGTGAAAGCAAATTCTCCCCTACCTAAGCCATGAAATGACAACAGATACAGAGACCCTAAGATAAAAAAAAAAAAAAAACCCAGTCAAACCATGCCAGGATGTCTGACACACAGAAATGGAGACATAATATATACTATTTGGGATAATTTGTTACACAGCAATAGGTAGCCAACACAGCAACCCGTCAATATATAAAGAAACTGTATTGAAGTGTTGCAAATTACAGTGGATTGGGGGTCTTTTTCTATTTTCATTGTGTGTGTGTGTGTATGTGTGTGTGTATGTGTGTGTGTGTGTGTGTGTGTGTGTGTGTACAGGTGCACATGTGTACACTTGTATGTGGAGGTCAGCCTGAGGACAACCTCAGATACACTTCTCAGGAGCTGTCTACTTTTGAGACAGGGTCTCTTGTTCTGACCTGGAACTCATCACATAGTTTGGGCTGACTGGTCAGGGAGCCTAAGGGACCTCCCTGTCTCCACCTCCTTAGAACTAGTGTTACAAGCCCACCACACAACACCCAGCTGTTTCACAGGAGATCTATTTCGAGCCTCACGCTTGCACAGAAGCCGATTACGGACTGAGCCATCTCCCCAGCCCAAGGCTGGAGTCATTAAAACTGGCAAAGAACATTTTATAGAAAGAGTTTCCCTTAGTAAGAAGAAGAGCCCACCTGTGAGTCAGGGGATGTGAGTGGCTGGGATGCATTCTGTTGGCAATCTGCTCACTAACGCCATGGCCTGATCTTTTGTGGTATTCAGTAGCAAACAGCAATAATAAAGGAATACCTTCAACGGGACAAGTGGTGGGCAAGTTGCAGTTACGTGCATAACTGTTGAGCCGAGGTGAAAATGTCAGCAGTCTCCAGTAACCGCGTCTTTAAAACAATGGATCCATGGTTGCATAGCATGAACCCTGGCCTTGTAGAAATTAAATGGCTCCCTCAGCAGTCCTATGGTGAGCTGTCCTCACTGCCTGCTGTAGATAGTTGGCTCTTAATCCATTTTATAGAGACACTTTCTGTTCCTTGGATAAAAGGAAGTATATAAATTTCAAGTGCCGTATTACCATACATGCATGGTTCTGTTTGGGCACAGCACGCTGTTCTTGTCATAAATTCTGACTCAGAATGCGAGCTGGGGATTTACCATCTCACTCTTTATAGTTACAAGATCGACTAAACTGATTACAAGAAGAAATATGTAAGCTATGAAACTGTTCACACCAGCGATGTGGTTCAGTAGCTTATAAAAGTGGCAGACAGCAGCAAGCCAAAAGGAAGACATTTCAGGAAAGATGGAGTTCCTAAAAACACAGGGTTTCAGGGCTGCAGACACAGCTCAATGGGTAAAGTGCTTGCCTGGCAAAAATAAGGACCTGGGTTCAAGTCCTCAGACTCATATCAAAACCAGGCAGTGTGCATTTGTAATCCTGGTACTCCTAGGGCAAGATGAGAGGTGGGTACGGGAGAATTATTTCATGAAGTCACTCCCCCTCTTCACACACACACACACAACCCTGGAGACTCTTGGGCCTGGTATATGCTACATAATGGCAAACAGCAGGTTCTGCCTCAAGTAAGATAGAAAGAACTGATACTCCAAGACCATGTTCTGACTTCACATGTACACCATGGTGCCTGTAGCTATGTGCACATGCACACACACACACACACACACACACACACACACACACACACACAC
>CABHPH010148941.1:0-33092 GCA_902168325.1 Peromyscus nudipes | reverse complement strand
AGAGAGAGAGAGAGAGAGAGAGAGAGAGAGAGAGAAAGAGGTGGGGGGATATCCATAGGATTGGATATCCATGGTTTTTTGTTTGTTTGTTTGAACTCCCACCAAAGTTTCTAGGACCTCTCTCAGAGGGGTGGCACCCCAGAAAGAAAGGAACAGCTAGTTTAGGGGGTTAAATTTTCTGAAATCCTCTTAAATCTTCAGTGACATGTTTGTGCGGTGGTAGCAGGGAGATGTCTGTAAACAAATATGTGGTTGTGCTGTTTTAACCAGTCAAGAAGGCTCTAGAACACCATACAAATTCCATTTAGTCTTTCTCCAATACTAAAGGCAGGACAGTGCATCCATGAACCTGGAAGTCAGTGTAGGTAGATCACAAGAGAATGTACCAGATCTGAGAGCCTTGTTATTAACCAGCTCTCAGACCTGGTACAAATTTTCTTAATCCTCAATTTCTTCACATGAAAAAGTAGAAATGATATTTTCCCTCCTGAGGTTGAGATGAAGATTCCTAAGGCAATCCATATAAACCACTCATGCCTCTCACACTCGAGTACACACTCGCGCACACATGCATGCACACACGCATCTATGCAATGCTTAGAGAGCTACCACTTTTATATTAACCCTCTATCCATAGGCCTAACTTTTAAGCACTTTGAGGACAAACAACATTGGGGGGTTAGCCATGGATTATTACAGAGTTAGATATATTTTTGGTGATTTGGTGGAGGAACTTCCATTTAGAAAGTCCTACAAACAGTCTGCTCTGTTGAAGCCACTTCTCTCCCTGGGAGAGCTCACCTTCATGACTTAACTGTCCTCTGTTTTGCTGACAGCTCCCACGTGTGACTCTGCAACCCAGCCACCATCCTCTGCTTCCCAACCTGGTAGTTAAAGACTTGAGATCTTTGTTGAAAGGTCTAATGAACATCCCCACCTCAACTCTCCAAAGAAAACGCTTCATTTCCCCACAAGCCTGACCCAGACATAGTTCACAGAACAGTTGGTAAGTGGGCCCTTCACTCCAGGTGCTCAGAAGCAAAGCCTTGGACTCCTGAGTGCAACTAGTTCTGCTTTGTATCCATATCCGAGTCATCAAGCAGTCCCATCAGAGTCTATTTCCAAACATATCCAGAAACTGACCATCTCCTACAACTGCTGTGCCACCTCCCTGGCCAAAGTCATCATCTGTCACATCTAATAGACTTCTTCTAAAAATAAAAGCATTTTGAAAAAATTTTAACCATGTGTTCTGAACTTTTTAAGTCCTATCATCTTCCAGAATCCAATATGTACTTTTCAAAACACATCTATAAAACCAGCACACAGTCTTTAAATCATGAAATCAGTATTGACACACCACCATCCTATTCAAATCTCACTAATCCCCAAAATGTGTCTGTTTTGTCTGTGGCTCAGGATTTTCTGAGGAACACATGTAACATTGCATCGCTTCTATCTGAAATAGCTCCCCAGGCTTGTCCTGTCTTTCGTGTACTTGATGGTCCCTAGGAAGTACTACACTTTGTGGGGTGACCGACCCTTTGCTTAGATTTCCAGGTGTCTCCCCCTAGGCAGACAGGAAGCGTATCCTTGGCAAATGTTCCATGGGAACATTGCTGGGATCTTCCGGGACAGCTCAGCAGAAGATGCACAATACCACCCCGCCCCATCTTGGCCACCTGGCCACGAGCTCAGCCAGGTTTCTCACCGAAATCCAGTCCTCCCCAGAGTGTGTAAAAGAAAACATCCTATTCCTCATGAAATATGACCCGTCAGCCTAACTGCCATTAACAATTTTAGCCAGAATTAGCCATGCCTGCTGAGAGAGACTGCGGAATGGTTATTGGATTCTCTATTTTCATTAGCCCATATACATTTACTAGTTGATCTTCTATGGTACACAAATCAATCCTGGTGGCTGGAGAGATGTCTCTGTAGTTAAGAGCACTGGATGCTCTTCCAGAAGATCCAGGTGTGATTCCTAGTACCCACATGGTGACTCACATCTGTAACTTCAGTTCCAGGGCATCCTGTGCCCTCTTCTGACCTCCACGGGCGTTGGTCACACACACGGTGCACAGACATACATGCAGGTAAAACACCTCATGTATATAAAATAATAAAACGGAGATTTTGACTTTTTAAAAGAAACCATTCCCTTTTACTCATTCAACTGTATCCCATAGCCTCACAGAGGTGTTCCTGCATCCTTCTAAAGCATTCCCAACGTTCACTGAGTATTTCCTTATTTTCCAGTATAAGGTTCCAGGCTCACCTTGCACTTTCCAAGCCCCTAGTCTGGAATTAGTCCTTAGTTATTTCTTCAGTGAGCCGTTGTTTATTTCAGTTAGGACAGTACTTGGAAAGCAGTGTCTGAGCATGAAGAGGATATCACTACCTCTAAGCCTCCCAGTAGAACTAAAATATATATTCATTCATTTTATATATATATATATAATGTCCTTTTTTTAATGGTTGCTGCCTTTAAGCCATGGCTGTCTGAATCAGCAACTCCAACTCCGCCCTACCAGCCGCGGTTAGGATAAGGGCCTAGGCAGGAGGGAAACCTGTTCCCTTTGGCTCCAACTCTCGCAAAGCTACGAAGGGAACTTAACTAAATCTCTGTCCTCTAAAGACCTCAAGATTCAAAGGTTAAAGTGGAATTCTGCTCTTCAGAGAGGCTAAATAGCAAGTAACTCACCTCCTCTCCTTGCTGACATCCCCCCCGCAAAAGCCCTGGTGCGGCTCCTCGCCCCTCCTTATAAACCCTTTCTCACCTGGCTCCTCCCTACCGCTTCCTGTCAGCTAGTTGCTGACTCAGCCTCCTGACCGCAGGTGAATTTTACTTAATCAAACACATCTTTGTATCATTAAGCAAATGTTCCAGAGCATAAAGAAAAGTAATACACCTTGAAATAATATTCTAATATATACATATATATATATTTCTATAGTGCATAGATACATACATTCATACGTTCACAAATAGAAAATGTGACAGATAATAGATAGATGATAGATAGATAGATAGATTGATAGATAGATAGATAGATAGATAGATAGATAGATAGATAGATATGATGAGTTCCTCCCCTACCTCCTCTGGCACCGCCTCCCCTTCTGTGTTTATAAACTCCATCTCCAGCAATGAGAAGCTTGGCTTCTGTTACCTTCATTACTTTTACTTATGCATGTAATCAATTTATTAATCTTCGCAACAGAATCAACCTTCCCCCGTGCTGGCTGCCTCTTCTGAAGTACTCTCAGCTTCTGGCCCACCAGCCTGTACCTTCCACCCCAGCCTCTACAAGGGCCACCAAATCACCTCCCTGGTGTGTTTAGTTGCCATGCTCTTATCTTTACAGCGAAAGGGATGGAAAGAGAAGCAATAATGCCATCCACTCTCATGAGTTCATCCTTACTCAAAGCCAGAGAGATCATGATAAAAACTCGGTCAGTCCCACCCTGCTCAAAACCTTCCTGGACTCTCCAGTTCATCCTCAGACTGTGACAAAGGCCACAAGGTCCAACTTGCTTGTCCACAGTCCTCTTCTCTTCCACTCCCCCTGTTACTCTGCCTCGGCTCCACTGTCTTTATTATTCTTCAGCTAGGACTGCCAGGTTCCCGTCGGGGGCCCTTTATACTTCTGCAGCTCTGGGCCTGGAACAGCTTTCACGCAGCTACAGAGCTACTGCCTTATCTCCTTCAAGTCTTTGCTGAAATGTTACCCCAACGAAGCCTACCCTAAATACCCTTTTAAAAACTACAATTAGAAAAATATGCTTAAGAAACTGATAAAAATCCAGGATTCCCTGAAATTACCAACACGAACCATTCTAGTCCTTCATTTGCCTTATTGGTTCAGATCAAAACCAACACCCGCTGAAGCACTTCTCTAAGGGGAAGTGGGTGACTCTAACCCTCTGGTGTGGTTCAGCGGCAGAGCTCTTCCCTGGGCTCACTTCCCAAGTGTGAGCGCCCCCTCTAGGGGAGGAGTTGAGGAGGAAGGGATGGAAAGGGAGGATTGCTGTTTTCCTTTAAAAAATCCCCGTATTCAGGACATATTTCATAATATGTACATACATATTAAGTACATATGCCCATATATTTTGTACACAAAAATGTCCATCATGTCACTGCTTATTCGGTAAGATGGATAGAGAACGCGGAAAACCATGGGGGAGCAGCTGAGCTGAGTATGTGCTCTGTCAGGAGCTTCAGGTGCCTCGGCGGTCCTCCAGAGAAACTTCTCATCAGATCCACCCAGATTAAATTATAATGACAGATAATGCTAACCAAATACTCAACATGTGCCAGGCAAATGATTTCTAGTAACTCTCACAGGGTGTCTTACTGCCCTATTGCTGTGAAGAGACACCATGACCAAGGCAACTTATAAAAAAAAAAGCATTTAATTGGGGGCTTACAGTTTCAGAGGTGAGTCCACAACCATCACAGTGGGGTGTGGTGATATATTGTGTACCTCAATAAAACTTACCTGGGGATCAAAGGACAGAGCCAGCCACTAGATTAGACGTAGAGGCCAGACAGTGGTGGCACACACCCTTAATCCTACCACTCGGGAGGCAGTTATCTGTCTGGATCTCTGTGAGTTCAAGGCCACACTGGAAACAGAGCCAGGCAGTAGTGGAACACATCTTTAATCCCCGTACTGGGAAGCACACACGCCTTTAATCCCAGAAAGTAATATGGCAGGACACAGAAAGGTATAGAAGGCGTGAGGAAACAGGAACTCTCTCTCTTTTGACTGAGGATTTCCTGGAGGTAAGCTAGTGGCAGCAGCAGTTCAGCTGAGACCCTCAGGGGTGAGGACGCAGAGGCTTTCTGAGGAAACAGGATCGGCTGAGGAGTTAGCAAGGTGAGGTGGCTGTGGCTTGTTCTGCTTCTCTGATCTTTCAGCATTCACCCCAATGTCTGGCTCCAGTTTTTTTTATTAATAAGACCTTTTAAGATTCATGTTACAGTGGGGCGCATGGCAGCAGGCAGGTGGGTACAATGCTGGAGCAGCAGCTGAGAGCACACATCCTATCTCCAAGTTGGAGGTGTGTGGGGATGGGGACGGGTCTGGCATGGGCTTTTGAAAACTCAAAGCCCATCCCCAGTGACATACCTCTGCCAAAAAGGCCACACCTCCTAATCCTTCCCATATAGTCCCATCAGGTAGAGGCCAATCAAATATATGAGCCTATGGAGGCATTCTCATTCACCCCACCAAAGGTTTTAAAAATTGGGCTAGAGCAATGGCTCAGAGATTAATGGCACTTGCTGCTCTTGCAGAGGACATAGGTTTGGGTGCCAGCATCTCTGTGCTGGTTCACAACTGTCAATAACTCCAGTTCCAAGGGATCCTTTGCCATCTTCTGGCCTCCATGGACACTGCACCCATACATGCAGACAAAAACATTCATGCACACAAAACAACAATGAATACATCTTTTTAAAAAAGAATGAATTACTACTCGATAGTGGGGTAATGAACTGTCTCTAGACTCAGGCTCAGAAGCTGTCTCTATGGGAAAACCAATATCTGAGAGACAAGGGTTAGGGAGAAAGTGGGCTTTATTGAGAATGCTAGAACTCTGGGAAGAAGCAGACATTCTTGTGTCTGAGTACCACAATTCATGTCCTTGAAGGAGTGGAGGGTAATTATCTGAGGCTCATGTGAAGGGCCATGTGATGAAACTGATGTTTCCCAGGACCAGAGAGTCAGGCAGTCTGCTGTTTTGGTGGCATTTGAAGTGAGGAACTCCTCACTATAACACCCTCTCATCTTGAGTACAGGACATTCTGACCGGTTCTGTGGCTTCTACAATCAGCTCAGACCAGCATGTAAGATTACAGAAATGTGAGGTGAGAGCATAATCTGAGAACAAGAAAGGAAATAAGAATCCGGCAAGACAACAATAGCCCATTACAGAATTAGCCTCTAGAATGTGAAGGGAACTCTGAAGGATATCAGCTTAAACTGCTACCCCCAGAGCCATGATACAATGCCCAAGAAGGATGTCTAGCCTCTCATCAACACAAGGCTGAAATACAGACCCCTCAGAAAAGGGCTCAGTCGAGGTTCAATGAGTGGGCAGGGGAAATGCCTGCGTCGTCAAGCTGACCAAACTTTTGAAAACCTGCTAAGTGGAATTTGCTAGAAATCTACTCTTTAAGGTGTCTAGAAAACTGTTTCCTGGGAGACAGCCCACTGGAGGCATTGCCCTACAAAATAACTGTCAGGATTCAGCCTCACTTAAACACATCCATGCTGAGTCATAATGGCCATGACTGCCCCGAAGGAAGACTGCTCTGTTCTCTTTGAAAAGACAAAATCATTAGAGTGGTATGTGGAGTTTTACAACCAGACCCCAGAGCCATCAGAGCAAGAAAGGCGCCTGGTGTCTTTGGCAGCAGCTGAGATACGGCAGGTCTCTCCCAGCTCGGATGGGATTACTGTAGTCCTACTGATGGAGACAGAGGGCTGGTCCTGCCTCCATTTCACAATGAACTCTTCTTAATCACATGTTGGATGGTAGCACGGCACTCCGTGGGGTTCTTCTCTGAGCAAGCTTCTGTCAGCAAGTCCCCAGTCAATTGTGCTCAGTGTGGCCTTGGATCTGATTACGGTTCTCTTCAATCTCACAGCACCTTGGGGCTGGTTCTTACCCACTGGAACTAGTTACTCTGGATCAATTACCCAAGAGGAGTCAGAGTAAGCCACTAGTTAGTAGGTGCTTCAAGATAGCAAGATCTAAGGCACTGGAGAATCCACAGACAGTAAGGAGCCGGTGGCTGGGTTAGGAAGCCAACCCCTTTCCTCTGGAAATATCTCTCAAGCACTCTTTACTAGCAAAGCCTAACTTGGTGTCATCTGACAAGGAAAAAGTACTTAAGAGGCCCACATCCATTTTCTCAGAGCAGGCTATTAATAAAGCATGGATATGTAGCTTCGGCGAGGCAAGAGTTGATCCTGCACACGTCTTCCCAAACAAGAAAATTACTTATTCTCTGATGAGTTTGGTCCCAGGGAAGTTCAATGTTGTAATAAATAAATATCTCCAACAAAAGTGCGTAATTCATTCATGTAAATTCTCCCAACAAGGACACAAACAGACAGTGGAAGTAGAACTCTCCAGACCCAGGGGCTGAAGCCATGTGCCTCATCAGGTCGACATAGAGTGAGAAAAGATGAGCTGGGATGAGCTGTATTTGCTCCCGCTCCCTGAAGACACCTTGCTGTCCAAGGTTTTCTGTTCTCACCTAGGTAGGCTGGGAGCATGATGTAAGTCGTTTTCTGTGTATGTTGTCTCCTCCTCCAATGGAAGAGCAATTGTGGAATGTTATGCACTAAGCAATCATGGTAAGATGGGAAAGTGCTTCTCACAGTTGTAAGCAGAAGTGTTGAGCAGTATGTCGTGTGTGAAGCAAATGGAGCTATGTAGAAACCAAGGTCACAAGGAAAAACTTATGTCTGTTTTCCTTAGATGGAACCAGAGTAATTCAGAGTAATTGTTTCTCTCTTTCTTAATATTACTGTTTAAACGTTACATTTTTTTTTATTTTTTTGGTGTGTGTGTGTTTGTGTGTGTGATGTGTGGGTGAGTGTGGGCATATGCTACATGCGTGTGTAGAGGTCAGAGGACAACTTGCAGGAGTTGGTTCTCTCCTTCCACAGTGGGTTCGAGGGATTGACTCAGGTTGTCAGGCTAGTATGGTAACCATTTTTAGGCCCTGAGCCATCTCACTGGTCCTCATTATGTTTCTACATTTTTTAATTCACTATAGTGATCATGTATGTACTGGTTCTAGCTTTGAGGCAAAAGAATGCACCTAGCAATAACCACACCAGACATGCACATTGTGTATGTTTCAAGGCAAACTGAGCCATGGTTGGCACGCAGACCATGACCGATAGAATTCCGTTCTGCCCGAGCTTGGGTGACTGGGACCCCATAGCAGTTTAATCACCATAGATAGACCATCTGCTCTCAATGCAGGATTGACCAAATTACCTGACAGAAATGACTTAAGGAAAGAAAAGTTCACTTCAGTTCATAGTTCCAGAGCCATTTAGTCCACCATGGCAGAGAAGACAGGGCAGAGAGAGCATCTCAGTCTGAGGCAGTAAGAGCATGCACCAAAAGCTATTCACATGGTGGCACACAGCAAGCAGAGCTATGCAGGGACCAGAGAGGGGTATAACCTTCAAAGGCCTGCCTCTAGTTACCTACACACCAGTCGTGCCCCATCTCCTGATGTCTTCCTGTATAAGCTAAAAATGGCCCCTTCTCAGGTGGGTTTTCATGGCTATATAAGATATGTTACTCAAATCCCAATAAATTCAGAGGCATGTGGGGTGTGATTTCTGATTATTGCCCCTTTTAGGACACATAATTAAACTACTTAAATTTCTCAATAATCAATCCCTTTATTTCTAGGCCATGAAGGGAATCAAGTGCCCAATCTACAGGGCACTTTCTTTTTTCTGTCTCCTCTTCATCTTCTCCCCTCTGATGTTTTAATGTCTGTCTTCCACCCTCTGTGAACTACAGAAAATCTCTCTCCCCATGCCCAACCTGTGTGGTTTTCTTTCCTTCTTCTCCGTATGCTCTCAGCACGTTACCTATGTTCCCTAAAGACCAGGCTCCTTTTCATAAAGATGTGGGAGGAGGGAGGAATTGGATCTGTAATTACAGGACTCTGTTTGGGAGGCTGGGGAGAATAGGAATCCAAGGATGTTCCCACATTGTTTTCTCCTTTTGTTGTCTTGTTCCATAGCACACTGCCTCCCTGTGCCTGTCCCAGATACCCGGAGCCTGGTGATGCTGAAAGGGACCATGAAGTCCGTGGTCCTCCCTCCTAGTCTAAACACGTGAGAACACCGACAGAGACAGGAAAAACATGTCTAAGGCGGCAGAGCGTTCTCCACGTTGCTCTATGCTATATGACTAAATTCTGTGGTTTGTGACTATCAAGGGAGTAACTGTCTCCTTGTAGACAGAGGCCACCAGAAATACACCTGCTCTTGAATATGCTGGATGTATTGTGTGTTGCGGAAAGACAGAAAAAACCCAGAGAGGAACCGTTATGTATGTCAATAAGAAAGTGTCTACAAAGATTATTCCAGGACAGCATGATGGCTCTGCAGCTAAAGGCACTTGCCACACAAGCCTGGTGACCCAAGCTGATCTCCAGAACACATCAAAGGAGAAGAGCCAGCCCTCAAAGTTGACCTTTGACCTCACAGCACTGCAGCACTCGTGTGCCCACATACACACCACATGAACACCCATGCACACACAAGCTGCCTTACCAGACCTTAACTGAGAAAGGACCTTTGTGACCTAGAATATCATCTTCAACTTTGCTCTCTATTTTGGGTGTGATCTGAACTCGACTGGCAAGAAACTCCCAGTACAGGTGAGACCTCACAAGGCTTTGTGTCAGGGGCTGCAAACTGAAGATGTCATCGGGATACTTGGAGCCAGCCCACGCACGCGTTTGCTTTACAGTGGCCCCCTCAGAGTGAAACGATAGAAACCAGAGGAATACACAATGGCTCCTCTGCCACTTCCCACCCAGGCCCAGCTCCTCTCCTTCAGCTGGTGCTCCACAGACAGAGCCTGGGTGCTGGATCTCAAGTGGACAGCCAGCATTAGAAAGAATTCTTCACTGTCAACTCCAAGGCAGCCAAATCCTGACGGGAAATTCTGTGTTTGCCATGAGAGAGTGGAGTACAGACTCCCAGGACGAAGAGCATCCCTTTCTCAGGCCAAAGTGAGAGAGAATTTGCTCAGGTGTGGGATGGGAGTGCTGGGGAGGTAGCTTGATCAGGAAAGGAAACGATGGGACAGACAAGGCCACTCTCCAGCCGGAGCCCTTTGCTCTGATTCACTCTAGTCATACACACTCTTTCCGGAATCGTTATTCAACAACCCAATGAGCCCATGCCGGGTGACAGGCTCTACACAAGACTCCAGTGATAGAACATCAGTTAAGGCTTGGTGGAGGAGCAGAGAGCGGGCTCCATGGTTACGAGCACTTGTTGCTCTTAAAGAGGACTGGACTTTAGTTCTCAGTACCTACATCAGGTGTCTCACAACCACCTGTAACTCCAGCTCCCGGGGATCCAGCACCTTCTTCTGGTCTTTGAGAGTACCCATACACACGCATGTACTAATACACACACACACACACACACACACACACACACACATACACATAAATAAAATAATCAAAAAGAAAAGGGACTTAGTCACTAGAAGCTGGAGAGATCGCTCAGTCAGTAAAATGTGAGGACCTGAGTTCAAGCCCCCAGAAACCACATTAAAAAAAAAAAAAAGCAGCAGCAACAGCAAACAAGTATGGCAACACATGCCTATAATCCCAGAATTCCAGTGCTGGGGAAGTGAAAATAAGTGGACCCCTGGGGCATGCTGGCCAGCCAGCCTATCCTACCTGGTGAGATCAAGGCCAATAATAGACCCTGACTCAAAAAACAAGGTGGATGGCACACGAGGAATGACATCTGAGGTTGTGCACTGACCTACACACACACACACACACACACACACACACACACACACGCACATGTATCCACACACGTGAACATTCACACATGCACAAAGACTTGTTCTTTACATTTTCTGTTTAGGCTGCATCTTTAAGCTTTTTCCTTTTTTTTAAACACATTGTTTAGTAGGTGGTTCTTGGTGGCAATCTCAGTTATGATGTTGATGACCATGGCAGTAGACTCCACAGCTATTCACAAGCACAAGTGACAAATATAAGAAGAACCTATACTGAAGGCACTTTGGTTCATCTGAAAGTCAGTCTGTGGGGTGCAGTTCTTTTGGGGTGAAGATGCCACTCCGGGCACTGTGAGAACTACAGAAAAGGTGTTCCCAAGACAGATTGGTGATCCTTCAAGATCATTCCAAATCAGACTTCACTTTCCCCTAGACTACAGAAATGAGTGGTGGACAGTCAAGATTTGGCCTCTAAACTGAGCACACGAAGTATCACGGAAGAAATAGAGACCAGGTTCAGGAAATTCTCCTTCTCTGGGCAAGAGTGTGAGGGCCGGCATTCATTAGACAGTCCACATCTTCAAAGTCCTGCAGCAAATGCAAAATTAGGTCTCTGTCCCTAGGGAACCACTTAAGGTGATGACAACTCAGTCTCCCCTTCAGAAGATTGTCTAAGTCACTTACTGAAGGAGTCAGATCCATTTTGGAGTGTTAGCGGGAGCTGTATGGGCAGAAGGCTGTAGGTTAAGGGATATGTATGTGAATAACTTCCCAGATGTTTTTAAGTGCTGGGGATTGAACCCACACATGCTAAGAAAGTGCTCTACCCCAGGCTCCTCAGAAATTTTCTAGAGGCAATTATCACTCCCGGACTGTGAGCTAGATTCTTTGCAGGCACATAAAGCTAGTTGCTTCCTATCCAATAAGAATAACTGCACACTGTGGTCTCCTGGACCAGCCACATCTCCACCATGACTCCAGAATGGGTGCTAACAAAGGCATCCTTAGCTGGTCCCTGGCTTCTACAATCTCTCTGCTTGCCTCCATCCCAGATACTTTCAGTATCACCACCACACTCACTATCGTGATGGCTGTTGGACACAGAGATGGAGGCGGATGTGAAGAAAGACACAATTCTGTATTCTTATTTCTTACACGGTACACCACAACTAGATCCAATAAGGAAAGATCTTGCCTCAGTCATAGAGTGAAACAAATCCATACTCACAATTGAGGACAGAACATTATGAATCTCCTGGATAATCCCCCCATCAATCAAAAACAGCCACAGCAACCAAAGAAACTAAAATGTATTGGGTACATTCTGTTTGCCTGGCCCTGGGTTAAGTGTTTAATATTATCTATTTTCGTACTAATATGGCAAGGCCAGTATTACCCTACTCAGTAAACTCACAAAGCATTCCAGAAGCTTAGGGAAGGCTAGAACTCACCCAAGGTTACTGTACTAGAAAGCTGGGGGAAAAGAAAATGCCGGGCTTGAAGCCCACAAACACCACAGCTTTGCACAATGATGGGAAGGGCAGAAAGGCAAAAGACCCTACCCCGGAACCATGGCGGAAGAAGTCAGTGGTGAGCCTACCCTTTCTATAATTGTGGCACGGGGGCAGATGGATTCTAACCCCTTCGGTTATCTAAATACATTTGTGATTTTCATTAAAGCAAAATAGCAATTACGTACTTGAAATATTTATAAAATAAGTCAACTATATTTGAGAGGAAATGTAAAAGCATTGCAATTAAACACGATCTGCACACACTGCAGGGTGTTTCTCTAACAAAGGAGCAAGGAATAATGCTGCTAATAAAAACAATGACGATCCTGTGTAAATGTTCTAATAACTCATTTAGCGCTGTTCCAAGTGTAACTGTCTATTAGGAGCTTCAAATACAGCCTTTGATGAAAGATTAAATATATCTCTGCTCATTCCCCTCCGCAAAGCTAGTGATTCAAGTGGGCTAATTTGTTCCCTTTCTTAGTAAAACGTTTTAAGTGATCTATAAATGTTTTCCTTCTTCTATTCATACTGTAAGAGGAACCAAGTGAATAATAATGACTACGAATAAGGAGTTGTACTAATGATTAGAAGTTAATGGGTACCCCCACCATACACACTAATACACAAATCCACCACAAATCCACCACATATACACACAACTCACACACATACACACCACAAAAATCCACCATGCATGCATACATACATACAACATACATACTATACATAAACATAACACATACAAAAATGTAACATATACACCATATATACACATGTACACACATACAACACACACACCACACATAAGCATGCACATGTATATAATACACACTCACTTGTTATACACATGGACCAAACACACATAACATGCCATGCACACCATACATACATACACCAGAAACATAAATCACACACCACATATACACACAGTAGGCATATATGCCACACATACATACACACATAAACCACAAACACACATACACTCAACATACACACATACACACACACAGATATAAGCATGTGTATGAGTTCAAACAAAATTCTCATACAGGGCCCACCAAAGAGCAGACAGATCTTACATCTCAAAATGAATATTCATTCAGGAAATTCTGTCAAATAAGTGCTAACCTAAAAGAATTTTCTGGTCACCTTTGAAAAACTTACCATGCTAATTAACAGCATAGATTTTTTTCCACAAGGGAGCAATCTAAACGTATATAATTTATATATTTAGTTCTTCCAGCGGAAATTAAAATTAACTGATTAAAATGTGTTTTAGTTTGAATATGAAATGTCCCCTACAGGTTCACGCATGGAAGGCCTGAGCCCCAGCTGATGGTGCTCTATTGGAAGGTTCTAGAAACTTTAGGAAGTAGGACACTGAAGGTAAGTCCTTGAGGAATCTGGTACGTGGACACTCCCTGTCTGTCTAATGCTTTCTGTCCACAGCAAGATGACAAACCTTCTCTGCTACATGTTCCTGCTGCTGTGACATCCTGCCCAAGTGCCCAGGGCCAAGCCAGTATGGACAGGCACCTCTGGAGCTGTGAACAAAGTAAATCTGCTCTCCTTCAAGGTGCTCTTCAGTTATCTGGTCATGGTGACGAGAAACGACAACTAACAAAATGGAAGAGGAGGTTCTCTTTGTTTCTACGGTGTCCGGAGTCTAGAGTGCTCCCAAGCTGGCAACAGAGATACCATCCACCCTATTTAGATCTTGGCTAGGATGTAAGGTACATAGCTTGCTTTTTCAGCATAGATCAAGGCAACTGTAGTCTGTAAAATAGTTAACCTAAAGGAACAGAGCCACGCTTAACCAACATAGGCTTGTCATTTGGAAAGGCTGTAGAGGTGGAGGTAAAGTCCAGAACACAAGCAAGACAGCCATTGCTTCCATCATTCACTCCTAGTGTGCCTGGCTGCCCTCTTGGCCTTTAGGGCTTCCTGAGGAAAGAGACAGGCCTTATTCCTTCTTAGCTCAGTTTCCGGAGTCAAGCATGAGATGGGGGCAACCTTCAGCCAGTGTTCAGCCTGAAGTAAGTTGTGAAACAGAAGTAGAATGTGCTGGCCATGCAGGTGTTAGGGCCGGAGTTCAAACCCCAGAACCCACATAAAAGACAGGTATAGTGATGTGTGCTTGTAATCCCAGTGCCAGGGAGGTGGAGACAAGCAGGATTCTGGAGCTCACTTGCCAGTCAGCATGGCCCAATCAGCAAACACCAGGACAATACGAGACCCTGCCTCAAAAGAAACAAAGTGGATAGCTCCTAAATATGTATACATATATATGAAACCCAAGGAACCCTGTGGCCTCTGCATGTATGAGCGCACATATGCGCCAGTGTGTGTGTGTGTGTATGTGTGTGTGTGTGTGTGTGTGTGTAAACACTGATATAAAGTGTACTTGATAGTTCCTCCATACTTACAATACATTAGAACACGGGTTGAAATTGTATATCCTCTACCATAGTTTTCTACTTTCCCTAGGAAAGGTTTTTTTACATAGGGCTGGTGAGATAGCTCAACCAATCAATAAGGAGCAACTGTGGCAACCTGAAACTCACACACAGGTGGAAAGAAGCAATATCACAAAGTGATTTTTGACCTCCACATGCATGGTGTGGCATGTGCACACCTGGGCACACTCACATGTGCGCACAACACACACTGATAACAACTTTTCCAATAAAAGGTTTTATACATTGGATAGAAGTGGGTGGAGGGCCAATGGGGGACTGCCACATTGGCTTCACACACACAAACACAAGCACACACACACAGACTCATTTACACACTCGACTTGGAAAGGAGAACTGTATGGTGTGATTTGCCTCTTCTGAGTTGTCAATTTCAATGTTTTCTCCCCATTATATCAATATTGAATGACATCAACTTACAATTTTAGCATAATCATTATCTTCTTTTTTTCTTGATAGGGTTTCTCTGTGTAGCCCTGGTTGTCCTGGAACTCATTCTGTAGACCAGGCCAGTCTCATCTAATTCAGAACTCAGAGACCTACCTGCCTCCGCCTCCTGAGTGCTGGGATTAAAGGTGTATGCCACCACCACTGGGCCATAATCATTACCTTTAGGCCAAATAGAGTATTTTTATCCTTTTTTTAATTAGCTGAGGAGAGAAGAAAATAAGATTTCTATCACAGCGAGTGGGATTCGGGTTACTACAAAAAGTTCTTGAGGGTGAAAACTTACACCACTTGGGTGTGTGAGGGGAGAAGACACAAAACAGTCTCAGATTGGAGAAGGCAGATCGGTTTTACCACATCCTTAGCAATGACCTTAAGCTATTTGACCTCTCTGAATTCTGAGTTTAAATGAGATAACCTAGAAAAGTTAGTGCATCAGATTTTGATTAGTGCTTTGTTGAATTTTGAATCCAACATATTCAAAACTACAATTTGAATAGCACTTTGTTTTCACAGTATGTAGCCATCATGACAAAAAAATACAAATTCTAAATTTTCATTTTTAATACATCATTAACCCATGCCTTCACTTCCACAGGAAGAACTGAGAACTGGGATGAGAACCATTTAAAGTGGGATTTACACTAAGTGAACGAGCTGGGAAAGGTACCTCCAGGGAACACACAGTGTTAGCAAAGGGCACGAAATCATAAAAGGCGACATTCTTCTACATAGAGAATGACTTCAAATATAGAAGGTCGGGCCTAAACCTCAGGAGGGAAATGAGAGCAGAGAAGACTAATGGAGGAGACAGTAAAAGATCACGGATCCACTTTAACCCGGAAGTCTGTGCCACACACATCCTAACGCCGGAGAACAGCAGAATCTCTAGGTGTAAGCTCAGAAGCATCGCTGATGACCGCGGAGGCCCCACAACCTGTAGGAAAGGGGCCAGAACACTGCTCCAGTCTTCACAGAGAGGCTCTTTCCTATAATGATGGCTCACAGCTTGACACAAGTCCTCAGACAACACTATAACAACTCGTTTGAAATGACTTTTGAGAATAATTATATTGGAGAATGGAGTGTAAATATTATCAGCCTTGACACTCTGAAAGCAAAATTGCATTTGAGAGAAGATAGGAGGTGAAGGTGGCAGAAAACGTCACAGGAAGGAAGGGGAGCCTAAGTGGGCGAGCAAGAGCCCCTGTCGATACTCAGTTGAAAAGGGAAGGTTGAAGCACGCCACTCTGAGTTACAAAAGTAACCATTAGAAGAGCCAAAAATAGTGATATAATTATATTACACTGAAGAGGAGGAATAAGGTCAGAGGATGAGCTAAGTTTTCATCCACCACATCAGGAGAGCAGGAAGAATTCAGAGACACAGAGACCTTACCACCCAGACAACTCAAAGTAGGCGTGGTTAAAGAGAGAGACTCTGGATAACATGGTATGTGTATGGTTCATAGACAGACTTGTGGTTTCCCGTCCTCTTTGACGTCCACCTAAAGCAATGCCACACTAACTTAGAAGGAATAGCAGCGTGGTGCAGACACACCCGCAGATTCCCTTCCTCCTTGCACAGTGTCCGCAATCTATATGCACCCAATAGCTATCTACTGGATGAAGGATGAATGACCTCTCAATTTCAGCCGCTAAATCCAATGAGCTTCATTTGTGAAATGAAGAAATGTATGGAGGAAGGCTCAGTGGGGCCATTAGTTTGGATGTGACTGAGTCTTGCTCTGCAGTTGGACACTGGCTGGGTTTCTAGATCTCCCCCAGTGTTCAACAGCAGCCCCAAGATCACTGTTACCATCGTCTGCTCACTCTTGGCCCTGCTTCACACAGGTAGCAGGGATTCACCCTCCTACATGGGCATAGGCACATAGCACCACACAAGAGTGTCCAAACGCCAAGTGGGGATCCCCCCCCCATTTGCAATGGATTGATTTAACCAGCCTACTTCCAAAGGGAGGCTTGGAATGAGTGTTTTAAACAGCATGGAAACATCCATTTTATGTTGTGCTTGGTTGTAACGCTGGAGTTCCCTGCTTGTGATTTAGCAATTAATCCAGCTTTGAGTTCCTTTGCTGCCAAAACATCTTGCAGGTAGGCTTCCCAAGCTGAGGCAGTCAACACAGACAGCAGAATTAAGAGATAAAATGCTGAATCTGAATTTGGAGCATGGTAAATAAATTTTCCTGGACTCTCTGGCTCTTGAACACATAACTCTGCTCAAGGACTCACTCCAGAGTCAGGAGGGGTACACGCCTCTAATCCCAGTTCCTGGGGGGCAGAGGCAGACTGATCCGATTGCTGGAAATGTGAAGCCAGCCTGGTCTGCAACGGGAAGTTCAGGACAGCCAGAGCTCCACAACAGAGATGTTCTGGGTGGGGGTGGGAGTGGGGGGCATGGGACATGCTCCAAAACTTCCCTCATTTCTTCTTTCCTCCTCTGCTTCTCTCTCCTTTTCCTCCTTCTCCTTTTCCTTCTCTTCTTCCTCCTCTTCCTCCTTCTCTTCCTCCTCCTCCTTTTCTATTTAAGGACAAGCATAAGGAGAAGAAAATATACCATCTGTCCTGAAAATCATGAATTCATTCTTTTTAATGTTAGGTGTAACCACAATCTTATAATCCACAGAGCAAAGCTGTATGGACTGGTGGACTCATCCTAAATACACCTTCATTTGGCGCAGGACAATGCATTCACTTTACCTTGGATTTTTTTTCCCTCACTCTTAAATAGAACATTTTCCCTTTTAACTTAATATGCTAACATTAGCTTGAAAAAAAACTCAAGGCTTGAGTTTCCATGCAGGAAGTCATTTTTGAAATGCATTCTGGGAGATACATGATACGACCAGGTGGATTCTTGGAATTAAGGAAAGAAAAAGATGAGCCAGGGAGATGGCTTAGGAGTTACAGTGCCTTTGCTGCACAAGTGTGAGTTACAGTTTGGTTCCCCAGAACCCACAGGACTCTCAGGAGGATATGGCAGCCCGCCTACCTTCCCAACCTCAGAGGTGTCAACAGGAAATCTTTGGAGCAAGCTGACTCGGGAGACTAGCTAGATGGGCAAGTTCTGGATTTGACTGGGAGATCCCACCTCAAAGAATAAAGTAAAGGAGCAATTTGGGAAGATTTTAAATATCAACTGTGGACCTCAACACATGTGTACACTCACACACATACACATGCCCATGCACATACTCACAAACATATTTTTTTTAAAAAAAATCACTCAGGGTAAAAATGTAGAGGTTCAAAAGAATTAATGAGATGGCTGGAGAGAGAGCACACAGTTAAGAGCACTGGCTGGGTTCAGTTCCCAGCATCCACGTGGCAGCTCCCAACTGTACAGTCTGTAGCTCCAGTTCCAGGGGATCGGATGCTCTCTCCTGGCTGCCAAGGGCACCAGGCTCATACATGGTGCACAGACAAAGACGCAGCCAAAGCACCCATACACATAAAAAAATAATATTTACAAAATATTTTTTAATTAGTTAGGGCTTGAAACTTGGCCTAACAACTAAAGGCACGCGCTGCCAGGCCTGAATTGAGTCTCTTAGAATTTCCCAAGTGGTCCTCTGACCTCCACATGTTTATCCTGATTCATGTACCTACAAACTCATATGCACACACACCCACACCCCCCCACACACACACTCTTACATACATACATACATATATACACACATACATTCATAATACATACATAGAATTTTTAATGTAAAAAAGTAATTTTAAAAAAATCAATGAAAAATGATTTCTGACTGCTACATCAGAACGTCACTTCTAAAGTAAAATGAAGTTACCACAGTAACTCAGCTCAATCAGGGTAAATGGTTCTTCCCTCTCAGGAGCCTCCCTCACCCACCTGCTCACCCAAGGCGGCGACCTTTTCTTCTTCCACCAGTCCACCAAACAAATTCAGCCCCATCACTGGGGAGTCAGGACAGGGAGCCCTGTTTGACAGCAGCCAGGCTTCAGAGCTCTTGTCAACCCAGCCCAGAACATTCTACCCTGTAAATCTTGGCGTCACTGGATGACCAACAACCCTCTCACAACCATCTGCCACTGTTGTTGAACCGGGGTTGTAACGGGGTCCACTGCACGCTGCCATTGTAATTAGCACATTTAGTCTCCGTGCATGTATGTTACGGGTGCCTCACATGCAAACTAAGTGAGAGCCAAGGCTATAAAATATCAGCTGCTGCCTGGAAGAAAGTCAGAGTGGTTTCTGAAGTCAACGACATCCTAATAACTGAGCTCCACAGCAGAACCTGGGTCTCTTGTCCACCCCCCTCCACACTCAAGTAACTCGATATCGTACATACCTCCAAGTATAAACCATAAGTGAATTATTGGAAAAGGGGAATGAAGGTCTGAATGATTTTAATCACATTTTTATTCCTAAGAAGGCTTAGCTGGGCCATCTCCAGCTGATCTACATATCCCCAGAACATTTGGAAACATTTGGAAAATCCTGGTATGTAAAACAAGCCTTTCCATGCAGCGAGTGCCTTGGACTCTGGGTGTTGTTTTTGTTTATTTAGGCAAATGGGTGCTGACTACTAAATCCTAGAGAGAAATCCATTAGGTAGGATTTCCTATGCTCTGCTGTCACATGTTGAACGCAGCAGAATCGACAAGTCCTCACTGGAAGGAAGCCAGGCTAACATGGAAGGAAATTTGCAGTCACGCTTTCCCGGGTTCTACCCTCTGGCTTATCATCCACACCCAAACAGGGAGATTTTTGTTGTAGCCCAGGTTGGTCTAGAACTGAGATTCCAGGGGTGAACTACCATGGCTAGCTTCTACTTAGTTTTTCAAAGCTGCTGTTCTCCTGCCCAAACACTTCTGCTCCCTTGAAGAATGAGCATGTGTGAGCGTGTATTCGTAGGGGGTCCTATGTTGACGTTTGTCATGCATGCTTCGGTCTCCCGCTGCTCACCACGGTAGCCATGGTTTACTGTCTCTCTACTCTAGTACCTACCACAGAGCCTGCTCCCGTTTGCTTCCTGCTGCTGTGGTAAACACCATGACCAAAGACACCATGGTGAGGAGGATTTATTTGGTTTACAGATTCCAGTCCAACACCTAGGCAAGGCAGGAAGAAACTCAAAGCAGAAACTGAATCAGAAACCACAGAGCAAACGCTATTTCCTGGCTTTCTATGGAAGAACACTTTCTCTCCTTCGGCTTGCTCAGCTACTGTCTTATACAGCTAGGCTCACCTGCCTAGAGATGACACCACCCACAGTGGGCAGAGCCCTCCCACACCACTTAGCAGTTGGAGAACATGCTGACTTTCTAGGCATTGTTTCAGGCAGCAGTTGATACGTTCATAGCCTTGTAATTTGGTGACCTATCAATTCAGAACACTCTGGTGGAGGCATTTCCTCAGTTGAGATCCCCTCCAGTCTGTGTGAAGCTGACGAGAACTAACCAGCTCAGAGACCAACACAGAATTAATGCTGATCAAACATTTATGTTGAGCTATAAACTGAATCTTATTCCAAACTGAAGTTCCTCCTCGACCCCCAAACAGAAAAAAAAGAAAAAGGGGCTTCATCTGTGTTAAAGATTCTACAAAGCTGATTGGTTGATTATAATAATGGTTGTAAGTTTTGCGGCTGTGGGAAGCTGGCATGTTACAAGTTTGGAACCAAATTATTTTGAAGTATCTTTAGCACTCTCAATAGCCATCCATTGCTCCCCTCTGTGTTTGACCTAGAACCTATCACCGTGGCTACTGGGTAAACCCTTTGCGAATGCACCACATACCTTCACCTTCCACAACCCAAAGGCCAAGAGCATCAGCAGCTTACATCCAAGAACATCACCAGCTTACATCCAAAAGCATCACCAGCTTACATCCAAAAGCATCACCAGCTTACATCCAAAAGCATCACCAGCTTACATCCAAGGCTCGGAACAGAGATTTCAAACACCTATTTGACTTTCTATCAGTGTGTTTTTACTCAATTTATGATTTTCTTTGTACTGTTGCTGTAAAAACTTCATGAAATAGTCACCACATTGGACATGGTATTTGGGGTAACCCTTAATCTATGTTCCCAGGCACAGTCACTTTCATTTAAATACAGAATAAACTGTCTCTTACTGTCTTTGAGGCAAGAGGCATGTAAGTTGACATTATTAAATAAGAAGCCTGAATTGTAAGTGTGTGTGTGTGTGTGTGTGTGTGTGTGTGTGTAAAACCCACATATATCTTCTGTGAGCTTCTTGCTTTTTACAACATAAAACATAGACTTCTCAATGCGATGTAGGGTTCTTTTCAGAATCTGATTCCAATCTTTTCCTCTGGTGATATCTCGGCCCTCCATCCCCACACCATGTCTGGGCTTGGCTTCTCCAGTGTCCAGGCAAAGACTAGCTTTCTGCCTGGGCACATTCCCCAGGCCAGAACAGGAGCTCAGTTAAATATTTGTGGAGTACCTGGTTAGAGTAGAGAAGGGAATTCAGGCTTGCAAGTGTTTTTCTGGAAACTAGAGCGTGGGTGTGGATAATTTTACATATTCACAGGATGAGAGGGATGGATTTCGCTATGTGAGGTAAAGAATTGGAAAGTTGGTCCCAAGATTACAGTAAGGACAGAGCAGGACTCACTTTACAAAGGTATGCATCGTTCCTCACAAGGAACTTCCTTTAGTGCCGATGAGTCGGTATGGAGTCGTTACCATTGCACCCTACTCCCCACATTTGCGATCCCCACTGATCCAAAAGGCTCAGGCTTCATTGATTCTACTGTTGAAGATCTGTGTTGCTAGGGTCAAAGGTAGATTTCCTACCTTCCCACCTACAGTAGTGTCTGCAGCCCAGCCCAGCCCAGATGCTGGAATCAGTCTAGGCACCAAGCTGGGTCAGAAAGCCACTGCGCAGAAGACAGACAGATGAGATGCTGGGAAACCCTCCCCCCAAGAATGGCTAAGGTAATCAAAAGGCAGTACTTGCAGAGTCTTGCAGATAATGCTTCAAGCCTTTGCGTAGCAACCTCATCAAGGAGAGACGTCCTGATGTCCAAGTGACTTGCTGAGATTACCTGGTAAATTGGGGGAAAGGTCATTTCCCTTGGCCCATTTGGCTCCTAGTCTTCCAAACATACCATCTTTCTGGGCATTAAAACTTTTCTCATAGAAATGTGAAGCAGGATACTTTCTGCTTGAAGGATGTCTCTGTTTTTTGCGGCTCCCCATGCCTTATATCCTTCATGGAAAGGCTGCAATGAACCTATCTTTATCGCTAAGTAGAACTAGCCCAATGACATTGGTAGCCCCAAAGGAATTGCCTCTTCTTGTAACAGAGATCGTGCAATGCTCCCTTGGAGAAAGTAGTGAAACTAAGACCCAAAAAGAGCTGGATACAGATGCAGTCCAGACTTCCTTTGAAGTAGATTGCAATTCTCTTTCCAGATGTGTTCAAAAACTGTATGAGTGGGCAGGATTATTCTAAACACTTCTGCAGGACCATTTTTAGTTCAATGATAAATCTGAAACCCAGGGGGCTAGTGTGACTTCTCTGGGCAAAGCTCCGACTAGAACTCAGAAGCCTATGACTACTGTCGCAATAAGAGGAGGTGGAGTAGAGCATACAGTCTCTGGTGCCATGCCGACCTGCATCCCAACTCTGCAGTTTACCTAAGCTGTGTGGCCCCAGGTAGCTCTAAAGTCTCCTGTCTTTACATCTGTAAAACAGAAGTGATTGGTCCTCCCTCAGGGATATTGAAGTGCTTAAGTGAATGGCTACATGATGAATGCTCACACCACTATCTGTGACTTAGATGCAATTCTATTGGTCTTCATTTGACTCAGGAATCTTTCTCAATAGCATACCAGAAAAAAATCTTAGTGTGGAAGAGGGGACCCCTGAAGACCTGAAATTCACACATACTTACTCTCTCTTGGCTACCTCGTGATCCTGGATGCTGGATGCTGGTACTGCAGACCAAGTCAGAGTTCTCCAGAGAACCGAGTTGGACTGGGCCTCACCTCTCCTGGATCCTGTAACCAACTCCCTTTGCTTGTTGTAAGTTAACTCAAAATAAACTCCTTTTGACTATCAGATAAACTACGTGGAATTGCCTCATTAATTGCTACTATACACAGATCTAGAAAATAAGCTCTCCATACACAGACTTCACCCCAGTCCCCTTACAACCCCATCATCGTTTAAGGCAGCTACAATGCCTGGTGCCTAGCATTCAACAACCAGAGACAAATGTTTCCTTGCGAAAACCCTTTGAAACTGTGGTTCTACTATGTGTCTTCTCGGTAAATGTGTTCCTGGTCATGTGCTAAGTTCTCTTTTGCATGAATTTTGACAAATTCTACAGTGAGAGGGCCTGGTTGTTGCCCATTACCTACCTCCCCACACAGGTCCATTCCCCTCACCCCCAGGGTGTGACCTCCAAAACTGGAGTTCAGTTGGAAGCCCTGATCATAAGTTGGGTATAGGAAGGAAATAGAGAGCTATTCTCAGAGCTTGCAAACAATGTCAAGTGTGTGGGACCTGCAGAGCCCAGGCAGGCACACATATACTCAGACAGCACTCCGAGGAGATGAAAATCCCTGCAGCGGCCTCAATGAGGAAGCTTCTAGATATTCCTAACTTTGTACATGAGGAGAGTGGGGGTGGAGCTGATATAAATTTGAGAGATGTTAAAGAGTAATTGAAAAAACTGAAAGGAGTTTAGGAGGTAAAATGAACAAAACTCTTTGTATGTCCATGTGCCAAGGAGGAGGTGAGGAGTGAAAGAAGTCTGTCCCAGTAGCCAATAAGCCATGAGGGCCAAGTGCTTGGCTTGAATTAGCAGAATCTGCTCCCTGTCTGCAGCAGAGCTTGGCAGTGAGTCAGCAAATTAGCAACAGAATTTCTTCTTTAGGAGCCACAGACAGTTCATTTACATATACCGTGCACACGCCTGCACACACACGCACGCTTGCACACACACGCGTGCTTGCACACACACACACACACACAGAGTGTCTGGTAGATACAGCCTTCATTGTGTGACATTTCTTTTCATATTTCCAAAACGATGTGTATCATTAAGAATTATCTAGACCTATTTGCCAAGCAATCTGAAGGCCTTTGTTAAAAGCATAGTTTTGGAAATCTTTAGAAGATATCATGTCTTCTAACAATTTCTCCCAGCCTCTCCTTTTGTTTAAGGCAAAACAAAAACAAGAATATAACCCAAATGTTCTGTCTGGGTTATGAGATTACAAAATAATGTTTTCCCTTTCCTTTTCTTTCTTCTTCTATGGTTGTATTTTCTAATTTTTCTTCAACACCCATGTATTCTTTCTCTAATACTGAAAATGCCATAAGGTGAAGATAATATAAAGTGCACAATGCCAAAGGTTGCATTTGAGCAGCATAGCTGTTTAGCGATGTTCAATGAACCAAAAAGACCAACTACAGTATCTCTGGGAAAGGGCAAGGCCACAAAAGAGAAAGGGATTACGAACAGAGAGGAGTCCCACAGATGCTTTCAACAAATGCTAGAATCTGATAGTAACTGTGCTGAGCAAGCTGTCCCTCAGAGACATCAGTAACTCTCAGGCAATGTGCAGCAGGTCTCAGGCTGATCCTTCGCAACTCAACCAGAACCTCCCCTCTGGCAAATCCCACTCCTGGTTTCCACACTGCACCTGAGTCTAATTGATAATTGAGTGTGGACAAGGGACAGAGCCATGTCTTCTAAGCTTGTCCTACTTGGATAATGTCGTTTTCCAAACCAAAGGCCATTGTGTTCTAAGTATCCACCAGACCACCAAACAACTGCCTCCCACACAGCCTCGGTGTTCCCTTCGGATGCTCACTTGGATTCCATGGAAGAGTTTCCTCACCTCCACTGGTGCTTTTGGTAACTGGAGAATCCACAGCAGAAACCCTGACCCTTTCCTTTTTAAAATGTGTTGTGAACACTGGAGAGATGACTTGGCTGTTGAGGGCTGCTCCCTCAGAGGACTTGAGTTCCATTCCCAGCAATTATATCAGGTGGCTCACAACCACCTGTAATTCCAACACCCTCTTCTGGTCTTCACAGACACCCATGTCCTCCCTCCACACACACACAAATAAAAATAAAATCTTTTAAAAAAATTAATTATGCAGCTGGGTGGTGGTGCTGCAGGCCTTTAATCCCAGCACTCAGGAGGCAGAGGCAGGCAGATCACTGAGTTCAAGGACAGCCTGGTCTACAGAGTGAGTTCCAGGACAGCTAGGGCTACACAGAGAAACCCTGTCTGGAAAAACCAAAATAATAATAATAATAATAATAATAATAATAATAATAATAATAATAATAATGCTTTTACATTTTATTTGATTTTTAAATTAGTTTTAAACTAACATATTTCCGCATGTCATTTTCATGCATTCTTCATTTTTAGATTTACTCTCCTCACCCTTCTCTCCTTCCCCTCCGTGCTCTTTCTTCCCCTAAATACTGTTATTGCTAGACATACGTTTCTCAGGGTGGGTGCCATCTACTGGTGCTAAATTCAGAGTCATGAGTTTCCCAAAACTCCAGGTGTTGACACAGACTAGACTTCATACTAGGGTCCATTGTCATATCACAGTTCTTCGTGTACAAGAGGTGACCATCATCAACCTCATGTTTCGGTCCTTCCATGGCTCTTCCCAAAGCCCGGGCTTGCTCCCAGCTTCCCTAGGCAGCAAAAGAAGGTTTGATCCTGCAGGGGAAAATGGAGGCTGGGTGAGGGATAACTGAACTGAGAAAACAATAGGCAGATTTGAGTACACATCCAGCGTCATGTGTCAGCAGTCATGGACAGGTAGAATCAAGAGTAGGACAGTGCAAAGGTTTGCCTGTGACAACCTATCTCTTAGAGGCTCTCTGAACCATCCAGCTGTCATTTAGGTTCCTTTCCTCACCTGCAGAACATCTGTCTGGATCCTCTACATGCATTTCAAGTTCATCTTCGCCTCTTTGCTGTCTCCACAGGGCTTGTAGCCATTTGCTTGAACTCAGCCCTGAAGTGAGTTCAATTCAGCTGGCACAACATCTTTGAGCCACAATAACAGCTTGGGTCTTGCATCCTGAATTTTCCCCCATATTCCTAACTTACAGCTCCATTATGGAAGACAACAAGGTGAGAAATGGGCAAACAATGCTTGGCCTTGAGCTCCAAGTCATCTTTGTGAACATCTGGCCTCTTATCCCCACAATGGAGCAAAAAGGCTTTCCTCATCTCACAGCTATAATGTGATATAAATGAGGTAATGGATGCAAGCAAAGTTCTTGTCACATGGCTAGTCCCCAACAGATTTTTGCAATGGATGGATATTCCCAACCTTGGCCGGCACAGGACTGGGATGGCCACACCGAAGTGGTTCTCAGCCAGAGGTGATTTCACTAGTTGTATTAACAGAGAGATGGGGGTAGAGACTCTTAAGCGCCAGTGGGCAGGAGGCCAAGGATGCTGTTGACTTCCTGTGATGTACAACATAGTCCTCTGCAAGCAAAAATCATCCCGTTCAAAACATCAGTCATGCCAAGACTCAGAAACTGCCTGCTCATAGCTGCCCACCTGGATTCCTTCAGCTCTGCTGTTAAGGTGCCTCATGAGCTATGGTGACTGTGGCTGGTCTCTGTGCCTGACCCCTCTTAAGACTGGCCTGTCCACTGCTTCCTGATCTCCCCAGAGCTCAACTGTTGGATTCTTTGTAAAATGGCCAACAGGTCTCATTGCTTTGACCCAAGGCCGTCCCAGCAGGAGACAGGTAAAACAGCCAAGCTTGCTCGCTGACCAGGAACAGGCAAGAAACTGGTTCCTGCAGGGACCTGGCTAAGAGCCACATGAAAGCAGGCACAGCCCGGAGCATTCCACCCAAACTGGCCCCACACCAGGCCCAGCCAGTGAGTCACCACCACATGCTGCTGCCTCTCGCCCGTGACCTTTCTTTATCCCTTCATTAGCTGTAAATCTTTAGGAGTGAAACAGCAGAGAACAGACTGGGAAGGCCCTGGCAGACTAACACCCCAGGCAAATGCCCAAATCAAAATTCAGAGCTAAAAACTGGGGCTCTGAATGAGTGCCAATCATGGCAAACTAGGCTCTTCTGAGCCATCTCTGCAAACCAGAGGTGTGGACAAACAGAGCTTGTCTCTCAGCATAGTTTAAATCATGTGGCAAGCATGGAGCTTCCTTCAGGAGAAGGAACAGATGTGTTTAGCAATACCCAGATGGTAAGGGGACAAGTTGAAAGACCTGTGTAACGCGGGCCATTAATTCATGGTCGCACCAAGCCACACTGTACCCCTAAAGAAAGCACCCTTGCATCTCTACCTCCTCTTACATCAAACGGAATCATGAAGTCTCCCCATGCAGCGACAAGAGAAATAATTAGCACAGGTTAGTAGGCCATGCTTCAGCACAAAAGAAAGCAGTAGTGGTCCTTTGCTTTGTTTGTTTTTTTCTCTGTCTTTTGGGGAAAGACGAGTGGAGAGGGCAGCTGCCTTCCCTGGGGGATTTTACCCAACCTGCCCTCACCCGAGTTGGCCTTCTCCATATGTAGTCTTCAAAGCAGCTGCCTTGGAGGCAGCCACGGAGCTTGGAGATAGAAGATTCTAGGGCTATCCCAAGGACCCACTGACTCGGCCTTTCTGTGGCTGAGGCTTTAGGCAGCCTTGTAAACACCCTTTACCTGAACAAAGCACAGGGTGGCCCAGGGGCCGCCTGGTCCCAGACCAGATCTTTGGCCTGCTATTTTTCCTCTCTTGGCAATGTTACCCCATCATACGCAGGTGGAGTTTCTGGACAAGACAGGACAGATCCGATGACTCATCTGAACGAGGCTGTCCACCAGCACAGTTCTGCTGACGGCCACATGTTGCCATTTGTCCTGGGTTTGGCAAAACCTGGTAGCATTCCTAAAGTGAGGAAGGCCGGAGGTTTTCGTCTGCCTCGGGGCCTGTTGCCCGGCTCAAGATCTCATCTCCCTGCCTCGCTACGAAGAACCAAGTCATACGTGAGCAGACCTGGCTGTGAATGGATCCATCTCCCTCCACAACTTTTGATCTCCCTCCACAACTGTTCTGAGTGCTCAGTACACGCTCCAAGTGTTCGTTCGTATGCTGTGCTTTAAATTGTCTGGTGAGAAACTAGTTCCATTTTCTAGATGAGCCTCCAAGGTGACCTTCAAATAATAGCACTGAAGCTTGGGGAGGCTCCCCTCCAAACCTGAGGCCTGAGCAGCTGGCCACACGCCTGCTTCTGTCTCTGAAACACTACCATTCTTTGGTTTGCCTCTTGGTGTATATTCATAGTCATGGTATGGGGTCATATAAAGACATTTCCATGTAAGTATATAAGGTGCGTAGAGCACATCTGCCCTCATGTCACATTTAGTCTCCTTTGATTTCCTGGACAGCTTTATATCTACTTTCATGTCATGCGTACATACATGATTCTGTGTATCTCGTAAATTTGGTGGAGATTTTTGCATATGAAATCTGGGAACCACGAATGAGTGAAAATGTTATATTTGTCTTTCAGAGACTGTCTTATTCACCAGTCTCTCTCCAGTTGCATCCATTTTCCTGTAGACAATGTAGCTTTTCCTCCCTGTGGCTGAAAGAGTAACGAGTCACTGAGTATAGTTGTCTAATGATAAAATCCTTGGTGAGATAGATGAGCAGCAGTTAAGAGCGTTTGATGTTCTCCCAGAGGACTGAATTCAGCTCCCAACATATATGTGGATCAGACCATAACCCCTTGTAACTCTAGCTCCAGGGGATCTGAGATCCTTTTCTGGCCTCCACCCGAACATACGTGGCATTCGTTCGTACAAACGCACACATACACATAAATAAAAATAATTTTAAAAATAAAAATAAAATTTAAAACTAAAATAAAATCTTCTCAGCATCGTTTTATTATTGTTTGGTTGTCTGTTTGGTTGTTTGGCTGGTAGGTTGGTTGTTTTGGTTAGTTGGTTTCAAGAGAAGATCTCACACTGCAGTTCAGGTTGGCCTGGAATTCATGGTGATCCTCCTGCCTCAGCTTCTACAGAGTTGAGATTATAAATGAGAGTCACTACCTGACTGCTAACCACCATTAGTAAGCATATACCTGCAAACGACCCAACATAGACTTATTTTATGAACACAAGGTCATCGAGTCCACCAGGGTCATGTGACTTTGTGAACTTTGAAGGTCACGTGTCTGAAGCACTAGCTGCTACAAAGAACTGCCCCAAGGACTTAAGTATTCTAACTTGATTCGTCCTCCCAAACACCGCTGAGGTGGGCACACCCTTGTTTCCTCTTCATAGGTAAGAAAAACAGCACAGAGATATTGGCTTAGACATCTAAAGCCACACAGCTTGCCAATAAGCTGGGAAGCACAGCCAGAGACTAAGGCTCCAAAGCCAATACTCTAAGTAGCCCTTCCTCTCTATAGTAATTCAGTATAAACACAAGAACCACAACTGTAAACTGAGGAAGGAGGAAGATGGCTTCTTCTTAAAGATGGCTTAAGGCCTTGAAGAATATGAATTGTTTTGCACTGTGGATTCCAAAGTACTACTGAAAACTGAGGCCCATAGTAGTGTGGCCCTCTGCAAAATGCTGCACCTAGGACCAGGAAGGAGCTTGTTTGGATCCTAACAACCCAATTTAAAGCTGAAACCAAGTTGGAAAAAATTGAAAGTAAACTATACTGAAACTGTTAGCCTAAAAGTTGGCTACCAACTGTTCTAATGACTAAAAACTTTCTATTTAATGGTCATTGGTATAATAAGTGTTAAAAAATACAAATTTATAATTTCTAACTTAGTTCTGGAAAAGAGCTGTGTTAGAGGACTGGGCGATGCACAGAGATGGCACCATCATATTGCCCTTTCTGATTGGGGACCATAACGTAATCTTCAGACAAGACCTTTGCGTTAAAGTTGCAGTCAACAACCTTACTCCTGCTTGAAGTGAATCCCAGCTGTTTGTACAGAGCACAACATCCCAAACATTCCCCGGCGACAGCAATGTCCATCTGGTCGGCCTGTCTCAGAGCCAGCACCCTTCCCCTTCACTGTGCGTTCTACCGACTGTGTTTGCCACTTCTCTTGTTACTCTGGACAAATGCTTGACAAGAAATAACCAAAGGGCAGAGGAGCTTATTTTAGTTCAGCATTTATGGGACCAGGGTCTACCATGGCAGGGAAGACTTAGCAGTGGGGAGCATGAGGCGGCCGATCACATTGTGGCTACAGTCACAGAGAAGGTGCTAGTACCCAGCTGGGTCCCTCTTTTTCCTTTTTATTCAGTCTGGGGTCCCAGTCCTTGGCAGAAAGCTGCCTGCATTCAGGGTAGGTCTTCCCTCTTGGGTTAATCCTCTCTAGAAACACCCTCAAAGACACACCCAGAAGCTTATCTCCTAGGCGACTCCAAATGTAGTCAAGATATCAGTGAAGAAGTACATCTGTACAGCCTGCCACAAAGCTCAGAAACCAGAACACTTCTCTGCTAACTCCAAAGATAAAGTTTGTCTCCGACTGTGTATAAAATCCTCCAAATTATTCTTCAACTCAGAAGAACATTCCAGGGATGCTACTGTGGTCTGCTATTAATTGTAGAATGCAAAGACCAAATACCAAGACCATATTTGGCCAGAACATGCTTTGTAATTTTTATGAGGCAGTGTGATCAAACTAAAATCTAGACAATACAACCCAGACAATGAACAAAGTTCCTCTTTTGCATGAACTTCAGCTCCAAGGTTCCCTACTCCCTAACTCTCCTAGGTCAAGTTAGTCACACCCTCGCCTACATTCCCACAGAATCTTGTTTATATTCCAGTCACAGCACTGAATATGATGTGCTCTAATTATCCTTTTTACACATGCGTTTCTGGGGGAGAGAGCAGTGTCTTAACATTGTAATGTCCTTGGTATTGAACACAACTCACAAACCATTACATTCAATAAGTATTCACCAAAGAAAAGAACTGAAGTACAATGAGGGTCAACCTCTAAGTTCATTTCAAATGCTCCTGTTAGTTAGCTCTTGCACTAGGTCAATACTTCTGTGTCCATCTCCTGACGTAGTCTATCATTGTATCTGGTCCTCTTCAAATGTGATCTTTATACTGCAGACTAACCAAGGACCCCAAAGTTGATGTGACACATATAAACATATGGTTTGGAAAGAACATGGCATACCATTTACTGCATTTCGTGGAGCAAGAAAGTAACTAGCCAATAAATGAATGCCTCTATTTCTATTAGGAAATTGGGTATAATGAGTTTGGGATTTTTCCATTCTCCTCACTCCACCAGAGCAGGAACAACCAATGTGCCAGTCCCACACCATCCACAGAAACCAAATGGATCTTTTGCTGCCATGCCTGGTCTCCTAATTTGTACCCAGTACCTCCAGCCTCATCCAACACAGGGGCACTGTGACTCTATTTGCAGATGACAGACACCAAGAAGTTCCCGTCCCAGAGCAAAGGAGGCCTGGGCAGAAGAGACAAGAGTGAAATTCTGTAACCTTTGCTTCAATGGCTTCCTCCAGATCCCACAGACTGAACATACTTAGAGGCAAAGCCATGCCCCAGATTCTCTTCCACCATCTATTAATCAGCCTTTATTTCCTAGATGACGGAGAAGATTTATTAACCTGTGGAGATTCTCCAACCCCCTCAGAAAAAGAATCGTCTTTGTCAGCTCACTTCATAAATCTTGTCTGACATGGAATCAGAGAATGGAGAGTAAGAAAGAAATCCAAGGAGGCGTGAGAAAGTGGAGAGAGTCTAATCGCAGAGGCCTGGTGGCCTACGTCACTAAGAGCTGGGAGTTGGGGTGGAGTGGGGAGCAGTCTGGTTGTCAGCAAGAAAGTTGGGAAATAGTGAGTGAAAGGGAATTAAAAAGAAGAAATAGGATTTTACGATGTGTGGCTGGCAAAGAATAAATCCCCCTTTAATGCACTTTGAGAGACTCGTATAGGTTGAAATAACTTTTGGATTATTTTTGTTTTAGCCTGGGCTCGTCTACAAGGCATTCTCTGCAGTGATTGGACAATTTGGGCTGTCAGTATGTTTAGAATTACACCTCCCACTAGCTAACACGGTAACACCTTTCCAGCCTGGGAAACCTGTCTATGATGAGAACCACTTTACCACACCCTTCTAACATAATCTATAAGAAACCAACCCACACTCACAGAGGGTAATTAGACTCAGTTTCAAGGACTACATAAAACTAACTTGTATGGTATGAGCCTATTATTGCCCAGACATTGTGAAAAACACTTTAAATCTGTGTGCTCACTTACTTAGTAACAAATGCATTTTTATTTCATTCTGTCTTATTTCAGAAAGATTAAGATCTGTAGAATAATAATACATAATAACATCATTGGAAAGTGAGAGCAGGTTTTTGAAATGGCAAACATGTACCAGAGCCATGCATGCAGTCAAAAAACATCTTCTAATGATGTGCACAGTTGATGCTGAAGGACCACACATTTGGCGCCAAGCTTTCTGGCAGCTGGTTTAAAGAAGGGAAATGGTCCGTTGTAGCAATCACCCTTTCTGTGATGAAAGTGCAGGGAGAGACATGACTGTCTTCTGGTCTGATGGCCAAAGGAGAAGAGGACACAAGGACAACTCACCACAGCGTCCCATAACAGTTCCAAACGCAAACTTCACCTGCTATTGCTTATAATGACCGATGCGGACAGCTTTGAAGTGAAAGCCAAATCTGCATGTAACCTGTATAAGGACATTACTGTCTCGTTTGACCAATGAGCCTCAATCACCTCATTGGTCAAACTTGTCCACACATGCCAGTAAGTTCACACTCAGACTTGTGTAGCACCCCTGACTCAAAAGGGTGAAAGTCTCTGCGCTATTCACACAGTGCCAATACCATGAGGACTCTCCTCAGTCATCCCATGCACACGCATTTCCCCTTCCAAGCTCGGGAAAATGGGATTTCTGAAGAAGCAATACTATTATAAGCCTTTGCTGTAAGAGAAAATACTCCCTTAACTTTGGGGTGCCCTCTGTTCTAGCACCCATGTTGTCTAAATATTGGTTGAAGCAGGGCAGGAG
>CABHPH010148940.1:24137-36519 GCA_902168325.1 Peromyscus nudipes | reverse complement strand
GGACTCTTCCCACCCAGCAGCCTGCTGGGAGGATCCCCTACTGGGTTCGGGTGTAAGTCGAGGCCCAAGGCACGATCCAGCACAGGTAAGCCACCTCCACCCTTGGGAATCTCTCTTTTGCTCCCTCTTACTTCCTCTACACCCAGGTCAAGGCGAAAAAGGGTCTTCCTTCTCTCAAAAAAAAGTGGGGGGTGGGGGAGTATTTGGGAGGCCTTCAGGTATCACCCAGCCCTGCGGAGATCTACTTACTGTCTTCCATTCTTCCAGCCTGGGAAGAATGTGGTGTGTCTTAACTCCTACTGACTTACTTAGGCTGCAGAGGGGAAGTGTGATCTGTTTGTAACCCCCCACCCTCCCCATCCCAGTGAGCTGGGAAAGGAAAAAGACTAACACAAACAAATGGATGCCCTTTCCTCTTGCCTGCTGAGGGACTTCTGGATTCTACCGCTAACCTTTAGTTTCCAAGACCAAATGGAAGGCCCCAGGAATAAATCTGTAGTGTTTAAAGCTAAAACGAAACCTCCTCCAACCTAAACAAACACAGGTCCCTCTTATGACCCCTTTGGCCTCTGTCAGTGGGACTGTTCCTCTTCCCTCTCCTCAGAGAGGGCCACTGGGGCTATAGCCAAGGACTGTCCTTTATAGAGGCACATATAAATAAAGCGTGTGTCTGTGTCATTTGGGAAGGAGGCAGACACTTTGTAAAATCAGCAGGCTCTGCAGGGAAAAGGGACTCTCAGCTGAACTTCTGAGGGCAGGAGGTGGCTCCCCAGTGGGATGCAGAAGTAAAGGGACACCAAGGGCCCCTTGCCTAGTCAGTTACCTCCAGTATCTTTTGGAGCATTCAGTGTGAACAGGAGCTGGAGGCCCCACTTAGGACCTCCAATTCCCGGAGCTGGTTGGAAGCCAGGTGTGGTAGGTCGAAAGGATTCTGCAGGTGTATGCTTCTGCTGCCTCTGTGTCTTCCCTCTCCCTCAAAAGCAAATGGTGTTTGCCAGTACACCGAGAGAGATTTTATTCTATCGAGGTCACTGCAGGAAAAGCATACACAGGCAGAATTTTTCTTTGCTTTAGAAATAAGACAAATTCATTCTCAGTTTGTGGCTACGAGAAGCAGTCAAAAGAGGTCGTGAGCAGACTGAAGTGTGTTTTTAGAAGGGGTTTTGTGAAGACTGTTACATCTCCTAAGGTGTCCTCATTTCAGAGTGGGCCACTCCAACTACACAGATTGCATTAAAAAAGCAATGGTTAAAAAAACAATCAGTTGTCTGTGAAGGGCTGGATGAGCAGTCTTCAGACCATGCTTAGGTTTGGAAGACTTCAGGCAGGAGGGTACTGCTAGTGACCAGGAGATCAGTTTTCAGGGTTTTCCTCTCTCTTTCTTCCTTTCTTTTTCTTTTTTCTTTTTTTTTCCCAGGGT
The DNA here is from genome assembly GCA_902168325.1 of Peromyscus nudipes. NCBI lineage: Eukaryota > Metazoa > Chordata > Mammalia > Rodentia > Cricetidae > Peromyscus > Peromyscus nudipes. The sequence continues at coordinate 35,099 of CABHPH010148940.1, read as the reverse complement.
GACATTCACTCTGACTGCCTGAGCAGGACTGTCTCTATTTAGTTGATATGTTTTAGCTAATCCAATTATTTTCAGACGGCTGCACGCGACAGTTGCATTGTTTATCCTGGGCCAGGAACTTTAATAGAGTCCGGATGCGGTTAGGCTGACAGAAAAACTCAGACCTGCATGTTCAGTACATGAAAGTAGGCAGGAGGGAGAAGGAGGTAGGCTCGTTAGCAGAGTCAAAAAGAAAGCTAGAGGAAGAGAGAGCTGAGGGAGTAATGTGGTCTGCTAAGGTGCCAGGGCTTGTGGGGAGTGAAGGCGCTGGACTAGAGAGAGGTAAAAGCACTGGTTGTCTCCTACCGTGCTGCTGGAGGGCTGAAATCAAGGAACTGTGTGTTTTGAGGTTGCACTGGGGTTTAAAAACAAAGCAAAACAAAAATTGTCTATACTGGTGGAGCTCTGAGGTCAGGGAAGTGCCTGGGCTCTGAGGCCCGTGTGGTGACTGCGAGGGGGAGAGGGGCTCTGACTTTCCAGAAGACTCATTCTGTGCCCTCATTTCCACATTTCTTCTCCGTCTCCTTAGGTTTGCACACTTTCTGTTCCTGGTTTGATCTGTTTCTTTCTCTCATCTTTTTCCTTAAGCTTGTGTGTGAGGGGCGGGTGGAGGTGGGGAGAAGCAGGAGAGTACCAGGTTTTCCCTAAACCAGAGCCAGAAATACCTACGTATGCATTGTATTTATTTATTTATTTATTTTGGTGAAGGGGTGAAATTAGGTTTTTTACTTCCTCCTCCTTCCTCCTTTCTCACAGTCATAAAAACCAAGAGCGGCGTACCTGGCCCGCAAAGGACCTGGGACTTTTGGGGTGTAGAGGGAAGTTTCCAGAAGCTGTCAGTATGCAGAAGGTTGGCGAGTGGGAATTCTTGTACAGGATATTCTCTTAGGTTTATTTCCCTTTCCTCCTCTCCTCCTTTCCTCCTGTCCTCCCTCTTTTCCTCCCTTCCTTTCTCTTTCCTCTTTGCAGATGCATTTATCGGACAAGACAGAAAAGAAATGCAGATCAGGGTTATGGCTGTGCTTTGGAGGCTGTGATGAGGGCCTGCACTGCTTTCTTGATATCTCTGCTTTCGGTCTGGGATCTGTCTTTGAACAAAAGACAAAGCTGTTGCTGTTGCTTCTATTTTTCCCCAAAGGGCCATTTTTCTCAGTTTCCCTGATCACTTTTTGGATGTGGGTACCTCCCTCCATTCTCCTGAGAAAAATAGCTTACCCTGCCTTCTGCTCCTACACAGCCCAGTTTCAGGGTTTCAGTCCGAAGCCCAAGGGGCATTTGCAAATGGCTGTTGAATGTCAAGAGGCCTCACAGCTCTGTGGTTCTTGTCACCTAAGAGAGGTGTCTGCTTGGCAGCTCACAGCACACAGGGGAGAGGCATGAGGAAGACAGAAAGCAGGAGAGTCAGGCCCTCCATTAGGAAAATTGGCTGTGTGCTGAAGTCATAGTAAAGGCAGGGAGAAATGAGAAGAGAAAAGCCCACGCAAGGCAGTCGAAAACTTGTGGAGTGAATCAAGACAGAAAATTGCTCTAGTGAGCAGGGCTCTGCCTGAGAGCAACCGTCGTCGTTGTCTCGTTTTGTCGTCGCTCTCTGCTTTCAAGGGCCCTCTGAAAAGGAAGCTGTCTTCCTCCCTCCTACCTGACAAAGGAAAGGAAATCAGCCTGGCCACAGGCTGGGAGATCCCCTCAGCGTCAGGGTGCCTAGGCATTCACCCTGCTCAGGGCAGCAGCGGGTTTGCTACCTTTCTGCTGTGCCTGGTGCAGGGAACATGTAAGCAGCAAGCTTACTCAGGGAAGGGGACTTAAGTGATTCCAGTGCAGACAGGATAAAAAGTAGGCCTTGGCTGGGCGGTATACTGAATCTCCCAGCATTCAGGCTGTGGATGCAGTAGACACTTGGGAAGCCAAAACAGCCAAGGCTCCTGGCCACGCCTCTACAGCTGGTACCCCCTTGCCTGCCCACTCATCCCTTCAGCTTCCCCACATCCGGTAGCCATATTCCATCAGAGCTGGACCCCCCATGAAAGTTGTCTGAGGAGGACATACTCTAGAACCCTTGAGGAGAATCAGAAAAAGTTAGCCAAGTTCCTATAAAAGTGCCTTTGGCTATATGTGTAAGCAAGTTTTATGTCTAGTCCCAGGGACTCTATGACAACAGGAAGAGTTCTCTGCAGACCCCATCCTAAGAGCCTTTTTTTGTAATCTGGATGGGAAAAAGTTCTCTGCTCAAATATTGTTTGAAAAAGCAAGTTTACACATAGCTCCTGGAGTTATGGGGAAGGTGAAAAATGACGTTTCCTGTGGTTTTTCTGGCCACTGTTCCAAAGGGTTGGAGTTAAATTATAGTGATGATAACTTGCAAGAATTTGTCCCTAGAGAAGGTGACAAGCCCATAGATGTGAACACCCTTGTTCCTTTGGTTTTGATCTGGGGTGTTCCAAAAATCATTAGGTCTTCTGTCTACCAAGATAGACTTCGTTCCTTTTCTGGGAAGCCAGAATTCCCAATCACTCTTCTAGAGTTTCTTCCTTTACTTAGTGTGTCATTGATTAATCTCTCAAGACAAAGGGATTCCCTTTTTAACTGCTGAGGATCAAACCCAGTGCCTTGTACATGCTAGGCAAATGCTCTACTGTCGAGCTATAGTTCCGGCCCCCTCAAAGAAATCTTTCGGGTTGTTCTTGACTCGCCCATTCACCCTGAGTGTCTCCTGTCTCCCTCTCATTACCTTGACCTACCTCTGGTGGGTCCAGCTGAGCTGCCTGCTCTTGTAGGGGACTGGGCTCTCCACTTCCTCCTTGGCTGGAGGAACTAAGACTGCTAGTGTATTTCTTCAACTACCTGGAGTGGAAGAGGTTCTTCTGGAAAGGATCTTCCCCACTTTCAGAAGTTGCAAAGTCTCTCTGTCCACTTTCTGGGGGATCCATTTCTACCGAGGAACTTTCTGGGAGTGAGTCCCTGTCCTGATTCAGCCCTGGTTTTGGGAGCTAACAAACCTGGCTGGGCTGGTTTTCTGTTTGTTTATTTGTGGTTTTGGAAAAAGAGAAGGCCTCAGTTAATGAGTGGACCAGCATCGCCCACACCCCCTCCCCCCTTAACTAACTCTTCTCCTAATCTTTATCTGACCTTCATTCTACTCTTTCTGCCCTTTCTTCTCCTCGCTTTCCCCATCTTGCAGATCTCCTGCCTAAAGGCTTGTACTGTGCTTCCTTCCACTAGCCCTTGACTGGCCAGGCTGGGGCCAGAGTCTAACCTCAATTCTTCTGGTAGCGGCTGGAAACGTACAGGAAATGTGGTGTTTTCTGAAGGGGAGGCTGTGAGAACAGGAGAATGAGTCAGTCCTGCTGGGCCTTAATTGATGACTTTGCAACTAGGGGCACTTGCAGTTTTATTGAAAGTAAAAAATGTGAAGTTCTAGCTACTCCATCAATCAGCCAATTGATCAATCTGTACATCCATCTATTATCTGTGTATCTATCTAGCCATCGATTGATCTCTCCTTTCTCCCCATCCTAATCTTCATTATTGAGTCAGTCTGTATAGACAGCTCTGTGACCAACTGGGTCACCATTCCTTGCTTCGTTTGAGGAAGCTGAAAAAGTCCTTTGCTTTGGCCACTGACTGTCCCACACTCAGCATGCTCTCAGAGAAATGCTTTAAGGTTCAGTCTCTTTCCTTTCGGCTCTGTCCTCCTCACCGAGTGGGACGTGTTGAAATCAAGATTCTGCTGCTCTTTACTCACCTGAAGTCTGTTGGTAACAGGAAGAGTTATGTCGGACACAAACAGTCATAACTTTGGAGCACTTTGGAGGTGGGGTGAACTGTTCCCCCACCCAAATGAGTTTGGAAGTGTTTTTATTTTCCCTTCAAATTTTGAGGTGTGTGTGTGTGTGTGTGTGTGTGTGTGTGTGTGTGAAGGATGGAAAACAACTTCTGGGGGTTTGTTCTCCCCTTACACCATGAGGGTCTCAGGGATGGTATGCAGGTCCTCAGGCTTGGTGGCAAGTGCCTTTACTCACTGAGGGATCTCACAAACCCTCCCTCATAATTCTAAGTGTTATCTCCTTTTGGTATGCTTTCCTTCCATAAGTGACTTATCTGTGATCTTGTTTCCAGAAGGCAGGGAGTGTGTGAACTGTGGGGCCACCTCCACCCCACTGTGGCGGCGAGATGGTACTGGGCACTACCTCTGCAATGCCTGCGGACTGTACCATAAGATGAATGGACAGAACCGGCCCCTTATCAAGCCCAAGCGGAGGCTGGTAAGTTCCTAGAAGGACTGACCTCATGGAACTGTTTTGTGTTTTCCATGTTGTCTCTGGGATGGATGGCTTTCTGAAGGAAATTGTCAGAACCGTTGAGAACCACATCAGCTTGCTTAGGACAGTTTTCTCTTCCTTCTTCTTCCCTTTCTTGTTACCTTTTCTCGCCACCTCACCCCATTCCCCCTTTCCCCTTTCCTCTTCTTTTTTTCAAATTAGATGCAGAAAAACTGTATTTTTGTCGTTCATGTTTAAGTTACTTCTTAAATTTTAAGGATACTAACTTATTGGTTATCACAACTGAAACTTATTTCCCAAGGGAATAACTAAGCTTAGCAATGTCAGAACAACAGTGTCAGTAATTGCTGCGTCACAGATAGAAGTTTAACGTGGGAAGGAAATATCCCAGGAACCATTCAGAACATACCCTGGAAGGAGTGGAAGGCTCTGAGGAAGCAGTTACAGATCCAAGGCTGGGGATGACCTTCTGGTGTCAATGCTTTAAGACTCATAGGACTTGGTGCGGTAATGCACTCCTCTAATACCGGAATTTAGGAAGTGGAGCCTCAAGATCAGGAGTTCAAGGCCAGTCTCAACCACCTGTAGAATTTGAAGGTGGCCTGGGCCATGGGATTGATGCTGAATTAGTTGAATTTCAGACTCAGCCCTTGGTATTTTTCTGCTTCTCGGTCTGAGACAGTGAGGACTTTTGCAGGTGATTCCTGGGGAAGGTTTGTGATTCCTGTCTTGATTCCTGGTCTCCTAGCCTCTGATTTGTTTGTTTGTTTGTTTATTCATTCATTCATTCATTTATTTATAACAACTCTCTATAGGGCGGTAGTTTCCGGCTCCCACCATATACACTTTCTTTTATTTCTGGAGCTTTTCGGTTATTAGGAATACTTGAGAGAACCTCGAAGCATTGCGCATTTATAAAGAAAGTAAACAGGAGGCGTTTGTTTGTAAACTTGACTCTGAAACCTTGGGCCGGATTGAACAATGATTGTATATAAGACAGTAAGAGTAGTTGGCCCGCAGAGGCGACATCAAAATGCTGAAGTGGGGGGGAAGAATTTCTCCACGCAGATTCTAAGGGGGTAAAACAGAGCAAAACCCGAGCAGACGAGACCCCCACTACCCCCTCTTGAAAGCAATATTTGTCTTCCCTGCCTGGCAGCAGTGCAGTTAACACCTTTTGCCTCCTCCTTAGAAAAAGGAAAACTTTCTAGGGTGGAAGTGCCCACACATGACTTTAATTTTTTTTTTTTTGTGCCAATCTTAGATCTCTAGGCTTCATTCTATCTGATCTTTGTTTGCCCTTTTCTCCAACTGTCTCAAATCCCCCCCCTCCTTCCCCCCCCCCTACTTCTCATGCAGTTTAAGGGTTTTTTTTCCCTCCCCTCTTCTCTTATGTGCAACTTCCTAGGAAAAAGCTGCCGGATATCTGAGGGCTAGAGATAACTCATAAACAGCAACTCAGCTTCTCCAACTTAAACATCAAGATGTTTAGACGGATCAGAACAAGAAGCACTAGAAAAAAAAATGGCTGGAGGTGTTAGCTCAGAATGAGTGTGATCACACCGCAAAAGAATGCCGTGAATCATTCAGAACCCAGCCTTAGTGAAAAAAAGAAAAAAAAAAAAAAAACCAACAACAAAACTTCTTGAAATATATCATGATACAGTTGCAGTTTTTAATTTTAAAGTAAAGACAAAAAAATTACAAAGATCTGAAAAGTCTCATAGTTTTCTAATGGATGAAGGAGAATTTATCTGGCATTTTCTTCTGTCTGTACAGAGAACACGGGGGTGGGGGGGAGGACTCTACTATTTTATATAGGTTTGCCTCCCCTCGCCTTTCATAGGAAGTCTGTGGAACTCTGAGTAATAATTGATTTTAATTCTAGAGTTCATAGGCTGTCACAATTTAAGCTGTCTGTGTTAACCATCTCCCCCCACCAGGGGGGTGGCATTGATATTTTCAACCCCATTATAATTCATATGCTACATGGAGACACATAGAAGTTTCTCTCTCTCTTGTAATTTATTTGTGTGTGTGTGTGCTGCGTGCTGCTGCTGCTGCTGCTGTGTGTGGAAGTCAGCAGGTGACTTGCAGCAAGAATCAGTACTCTCTCACCACGGGAGTTCCGGGGATCGAACTCAGATCATCAGAGTTGCTGGCAAGCCCTTTTACCCTCTGAGCCCATCACACCAGCTTATCTCCCAACCCCCTTTAGATGCTTTCTACTTCTGAAGACCTAGACCCTTTTCTTTTCTTTCCTTCTCTCCTCTTCGAGCTGCGTGTAGACGTCTAGGCTTATGTATGCTAAGGACACTGGAGCCGCGTTCTGTCTCTTCTGTCTCTTCATTTCTGCTCAGCCTTTACGGCTTGCTGATTTTGTTTCCATGTATTTGCTGACCCACTGATGACCACTTAGTCCATCATGTATCTCCATGAGATCCAAATCAAACACTGACATAGAAGAGAGGACCCATGGCCAGGTCTATAGCTTTTCCTCCTGCTAGTAGTCCAGAATTTTCTTATGTCTTACAATTAGAATGGGTTGAGCAGCTTGCTTTTTCGAAGGGCTTATTGATGCCCGAGCCACCGAGCCCAGCAGTGTGGTTCTGGGCAACTCTGTAGGTTTACATAAACTGTCTTACCAGAGACATATCTGGCACACATGTGTATTTATGATCTTCACAATCTACTGCAAAGGATTATTTATGTATGTACTGAATTCTTTCTTTAGTGCACTCATTGTATTAATTGACTTTATATTTACATTATACATTCAAAATTATTGAACTGGGAAAGCTGGTTGCCTGAGTGGACACTGTTGGGCTTGATCTGAATATTTCTCCTGAAATACCATAGGATGGTGACAATAATCACATGTAACATAATTGTCACAAATCATTAGGCGCTGGTTTTCAGTAGGACTTTCTTCCAGAGAGCACATGAGGGGAAATGTTATTTAAGTATTAAATGATCACATTTCTCAAAGGCAGGTGGCCAAAGGCTCCAGAATCAGCACCAACACTCGTGTGCTGCAGTGACTTATTTTCAGAATGGACAGCATGAAAGCAGCACCTTCCCCACGGTGATAGACATGGGCTGTTTTTAATTTCACTTTCTTGCCATCCCTAAAAGTCTGAGCTTGGCATTTAAAGCCCATGGGAGCAGATCTGCGGACAACCTAGTGCTTTAAAAGGAAGGAATCTGTCTGCTGAACTCCATCAAAATTGCCATTGGGCTTCCAAACTCGGCTTTGACTGTTGCTACTTTGCGCTTGATACAGTATCGATAGAGAATAAAGCTGGGGTTCTGTAGTTTTTAGTTTCATGTTCTTCAAATCATACCAGTCTATTTTCCTTCCTTCCTCCTTCTTTCCTTCTCTTTCCTTCTTCCTCCCTCCCTCCCTTTCCCCCTGCTTCCTCCTTCTTTCCTGCTCTCCTTGTCTTTTTAGGGGGAGCCCTAGGGGTCCAGACCGGGCCTTTTGCTATGTTAAATAGTCCTTCCACTGAGCTGAGTCTCCAGCTTCCACACCAGAAGTTTCTTGATGATACTGAATGCTTTTTATCTTCTGTTCTTTACTATTAATTTTGAACTCAGGATCCAGACTCATTTTTGAGTTAACATTTTCTTTTCAAGGGGAGGAGTATTTTAGAAAAGACAGCTCCATTTTCTTTTTATTTTTTTATTTTGTGTGTGTGTGTGTGTGTGTGTGTGTGTGTGTGTGTGTGTAGATCAAAGTGCAACTTGTAGGAGTTGGTTCTTTCCTTCCACCACATGGGTTCTAGGGATCCAGTCAGCCTTGGTTGTGAGTATCTTTATCTGCAAACCATCTTGGTGGCCCACAGTTCCATTTTCTTTCAATAGTTTTGACTTTAAATTTTCAAAAAAAAAATATGTGCATAAAAAAGTTGCCTGATAAATTCAAATACGCAAAAGGTAAAAGAAGCCTCTCCCTGTTAAAGAAAATGAAAGCAGAGCTAAGGACATTTAAATTTAATTTTTGAGACAGGCTTTCTCTTTGTAGCCCACACTGTCCTGGAACCTCTTGTGTAGCCCAGGCTGTCCTCAAGGTGGTGGCCATTTTGCAAGTTTTCAAGGGCAGGAATTCCAGTTTTAAGTGGGCCACCAAGCCTCCATAAACAACGAATTAAAATTAAAGATGCAGCCTGTGACTCCTAGGAAAACCTGAACTTCACATAGGCGGGGTGAGACTCGAGCCAGGTAGGCAGGTGGTGTCCAGGATTCCTACGAAATATTCAAAGTATCTTTTTTTGGGGGGGGGATTGTCTCATTACACGATAGCTACCTACCTAAAGCTATCAAGGGTAGCTGCCCTGGGAGTGGCAAGTAACCAGCCAAGTCTGAAAGTGTCTTCTGTGTGGGATGGCTGCAGGGTCTTGTTGACTCAGGATGCCCTGTTCCTAAATCATGGCACCCTGAGTTTTTCGTATTTTGTAGCCTTTAAAATATCTACATTTATACATCAATATAGAAACTCAGTTTTTAGTCTAGCATACAAAGTATCGGGTTTCAGCAGGCAGTCTTAGTACATCTGTGTTAGCATACCTTATTCTCAGCTGCTCCCTTTTCCCACTGTGTATCCCCAGGTAGCAGCAATCCTCCTGCCCCAGCCTCAGAGATTTCCGGACAACCGCCCCTCCGCCCAGCTATTTCAACATTTCCTGATTTGGGGAGTCTAGCAAGGGTTTTTCTAGCTCAGGTGTGCTTTCATTTTGCTGTTAGTGGGCCCCGACAGCCAGCAGCTGATGTAGAGATCAATATTTTTGGTAGTCTTTCTTGAAAAAGACCTCTGTGGGCTTGGGAATGATGAATGGAGAGGACTAAGAGCTTGGCACCAAGATTAGCCTGGCTAATGAAAATTGTCACCTTAAAAATGAACTCTGTGGTGTACTCCGTGGGGATGGAGGGAGGAGGTAATGCTCTCAAGGAGGTGGCATTAGCATCCTGCTTCTCTCTAGTTCTGCACTCAGGTTGCCTACTGAGGCCCCTCAAACTCCTAAACACTGGATTGGCTGCATCTTTCTTTTCAAGGACGATCTGGGATCTTTATGACTTTTATGTGGCCCACTTGCTAGTTTTGATTTCAATATCTTTTTTTTCTCCCCCTCCACGCCTGTTTCTGTAGCTCCACCAACACATTTACTGTTTGTTCTGATTTTTATCCTGCCCTCTCTCCCCACCCCCAGTCAGCAGCAAGGAGAGCAGGGACATCCTGTGCCAACTGTCAGACCACCACCACCACCCTCTGGAGGAGGAATGCTAATGGGGACCCCGTCTGCAATGCCTGCGGACTCTACTACAAGCTGCACAATGTAAGTGGAACCGGACCCAGTCGGGGTGGTGGGGATCCTGACCACACCGTGGAAACAGCACCAGTATCCAGATTTGTGATGGGGTTCAGTCAGTCTCTTTGGAGCTAAGCAGCTTGTTCAGACATCAACACAGTAGGACTGAGTTTTTTTGTTTGTAATTCTTGGCTGTCTGAGACATCTGTTTTATATAGCCCAGGTTAGCTTTGAACTCTAGATGTAGAGGGGGCTGGCCTTTCACTGCTGGTCCTCCTATTGCAGCTTCTTCCAGAGGGCTAGGAGTATGGATGTGTATTACCACGTGTGGCTGGACATAGTTTTGAAAATATCTTTGCTGCGATGGAAGGGGTTAGAGACAGAGAAGGATCCCAGGTTTCGTAACACACCCATAATCTTGTCACTTAGAAGGCTGAGACCGGAGGACTACCATGAGCTGGAGGCCGCCATGGCCTACGTAGCTAGTACTGGGCCAACCCAGGCTACATAGCAAGATCCTGTCTCAAAAACAACAACAAAAGAGATGGAGAAGAATGTTGCCCACTACCTACTTAGTAGGTTTTGGACAGTTTTTATGTGAGGTTAAAACCCGATACGTATCATGGACCTGTGTCGGTTTTAAGGGTGAAAAACATCTTCTTGGAAAACAGAAAAACCATCTGTTCTAAGTAAAGCCAGGTCAGGTGGTGCATGCCTTTAATTCTGGCGCTTGGGAGGCAAATGCAGGTAGATCGCTCTGAGTTCCAGGCCAGCCTGGTCTTCATAAGGATACCCGTGTTTCAAAATGCAAAACGAAACAGAAAGCCACCGGTTCTGTTTCCACGCTCCCTTGCATGGGGTGGGGCCAGGGAGCACCTCCCTTGCAGGAGAAGGGAATTAGATAAATATGTGGTGCTGCCATCCATTTCTGAGCCAAATAGGACAGTTTTGGTTTCTGATGAGAAGAAAGCCCTGGCTGTCCCTGTGCTGCGAATTTCAAATGATCCTCCGTGGGACAGACACGAACTGAAATGTCCCGAAGAGTTCCCTGGATGTCTTTGTCCCAACTAGCTTCCTGCCACATGTAAACAACTGAGGGGAGAAGTGAGGTTGGGGGAGAAGAAATGGTGACTTCTTCCTTCTGGACCTCATTAGCAGAGTGATAATTGTCAGTCAACAGAGTCTAGCTGGATCTACCCCGCCTTTCTTTTTCTTTTTTTTTTTTTATGAAACAGGGTCTCATATTGCCTAGGCTGGCCTTGAACTCACTATGTAGCAGAAGACAGCCTCAAATGTGTAGTTAATCCCAAGCAAAAAAAAAAAAAAAAAAAAAAAAAAAA
>CABHPH010148940.1:7373-17472 GCA_902168325.1 Peromyscus nudipes | reverse complement strand
TTTTTGTTTTTGTTTTTGTTTTTTAATTAACTTATTTTTATTTCATGTGCACTCATTTTCCTGCATGTATATTTGTGTGAAGGTGTCAGATCACCTGGAACTGGAGTTACAGGCAGTTATAAGCTGCCATGTGGGTGCTGGGAATTGAACTCGGGTCCTCTGGAAGAGCAGTCAATGCTCTTAATCACTGAGCCATCTCTCCGGCCCCGGTTTAGGTGTTTTTTTTTTGTTTGTTTGTTTGGTTTTTGGGTTTTTCTGTTTTTAAACAGGGTCTCCCACTGTAGACTGGGTTGGCCTGGTACTCATCGTATAGTTTAGGCTGGTCTCAAACTCTGGGCAATCCTCCTGACTCAGCCTCCCTAGTACTGGAGTGCCAAGCATGAACCAGCGTGCCTGACTTGGGTTAGGTCTTTAAAACATTTCAAAGGCTAACATAATAAGGGAAAAACTATTTTTGTGGAAGTTCAAGAAGTGAATATCACTGGACTTAAGCACGTTGAGGTTGGTTTTGCGGGTCCATGTCCCTAGTCGCAGCACTGGGGAGGCAGAGGAAGGTATATTGCCTTTAGTTAGAAGTCTGCCTGGGCTATCTGGTGAGTTCTCAGCCAGCCTGGGCTACAAAGTGAGACTCTGTCCTCCAAGCAAAACAAAAGCAAAATAAACAAGTAAAACAAAAATAAACTGTCACTTTTCCAACAAATACCTATTGAAGATCTAGGTCGAATTTCATTTAAAAATTATCTTTTGGATGAAATGGCTCCGCACTTAAAGATGCTAAGTCTGATGACCTGAGCTTGAATCCTGGGACCCAAACAGCAGATGGAAAGAGCTGACTCCGTAAGTGGTCCTCCGATCTCCACGTGTGGACTGTATCGCGTGGGTGCGCACGAATGCACGCACGTGTACACATTCACACTCACACATGATAAACAGATTTTTTAAAAAGAAGATTTAAAACCATCTTTAAAAAAATAGACTTTAAGAGAAAATAAGTCAGACATGGTGGCTCACACCTGTAATCCTAGAATTTAGGAAGACCTAATTCTAGGTGGTTGTTTTTAGAGGCCAGCCTGAGTAATAGTTTAAGATTCTGTCTCAAAAATCTGAAAAAAAAAGAAAAAAGAAAACTAGACCAGGAAATAGAGGAACTAAGACCCTTGTGATGCCATTCTTCCTTTGTGACATTAACCTGGTTTTTCCCCTTCAAAATGAGCTTCATAAGTTGTGGTGAGCTCATGGCTGGGTCTCTGGGTTAGTCCTTCAGGCAGATGGTTGTAATGCAACTTGGGATACTCAGAAGCCATCTTCTGAGCTTAATATTTATTCTCTAAGGTTTAAAGATGATTTTTAGGGGACTGGAGAAATAGCTCAGTCAGGAAATGTCTGCTGTACAAACTTGAGGAGTTGAGTCTGAGCCCCAGACCCTCCCTCACAAAAGCCTGGAGTGGTGGCATGTGTTTATCATCCCAGTGCTAGGGAGCTGGAAACAAGCAGATTCTAAGGTTGACTTCAGTATGTCAGATGAGTGTGCACACAGGTGTGTACACGCGCACGCGTCACACACACACACACACACACACACACTCACGACTTTTTAAAGCTTATTCTTCATGAGTGCTTCTCTCTCTCTCTCTCTCTCTCTCTCTCTCTCTCTCTCTCTCTCTCTCTCCTGAGACCAGGTCTCACATAGCGAAGGCTTTTCTGGAGTTCTTTATGTAGCCAAGGATGACTGTGAACTTCTGATCCTTCTGCTTCTACTTCCCAAATACTACCATTACAGGCATAGGCCACCACGCTTGGTTTATGTGGTGCTGGGTATTTCACTCAAGCTGAGAAAACACTCTACTAACTGAGCTATATCCTCAAACCATTACTATTTTGAGAATTCTTTTTTAGGACAGGCTAGAATTTTTAAAAGTGGCATTTGAAAATTTGGAAGTGATAGGATCCAGAAGATTCCAGAAAAGTCTAGTGGCTCCCCCCTCAGTGGTGCGCATGCTATCGTAAAACATAAATTAACTTGTGCTGTCTGACTGACAGTTCCACACAGGAGTCAGCATCTCTGTCTTTGGATTCTCTGCTCTTTCTGAACTGTGTCCAGGCCCCTCTGGAACTGAATACATGGGACTTACTTGCCCTGCTGATTTTGGCAGCCTGGCTCATCATTCTCCCATGCATCCTGTAAAGAAATCCTGCCTGAATGGCTTACGGGCTATTCTCGGAGTATAGCCAGCATCCAACTTTTCTTTTTCCTTGTCTCTCTCTCTTTCCCATTGGAGAAGGGGATAAACAAAGGAAGTAAACCAATGTTCACAAAAGCAGTTCCTTTCCGGGTGCCTCGGTCACATCCCTTCCTGACTGGCCCTTGGCTCCTTTGCAGGGGACCCTGGTACATTAGCTACATTGTCTGTGGTGCATTTTTACAATCCCCTGTCATGTCTGTGTGCATCGTTTGTCAGGCTGAGCATTGGAAAGGGGATTTGGAGAGTGGGCCCCCTCACCCAACTCATCCTATTGACCCACAGGCCCGGAGCTGAGCAGAAGCCATGGCTTTGGAAACACTGGTCTAACTGCCCTTGTGGGAGGGGCCTGGTCCCTAGCAAGAGCCTAAAGCTTGTGTCAACACCTGAAAGAGACACTGGGTTATGAGGAAGCAGCTTTGGGATGTGGGTTTTATAGCTGAGGGTGCTGAGGAAGGACATGAAGCTGCTGGGTTCTAAAAGGTGACCCGATTCTGTGGCTTGGTCTAAAGGTGATGTCCTGCAGAAACAGTACCACAAAGAACCTGCTTGTCTGGGTTTTTTGGTGGGTGAAGGTGGGAAGGAAGCCCTGTGGACACAAGAAACTAACGGGAAATGAAAGCTTTCTTCTTTCTCTCTTTTGTTCTATTCTCTTTTTTTCCTGATGACAAAATTGGCTAATACTGATGAACTAAATTTGTCCCCAAACACTATTTTTATTCTTGTGTTGTTGAGGATTGCACTCAAGTAATGCTAATCAAGTATCCCACCTCTAAGCTCACTCCCTATGTAGCCTAAAATATTTTTTGTTTTGGTTTGGTTTGGTTTTTTGAGACAGGGTTTCTCTGTGTAGCCCTGGCTGTCCTAGAACTCTGTAGCCAGGCAGGCCTAGGACTCAGAGATCTGCCTGCCTCTGTCTCCTGAGTGCTGGGATACCAATGCCTGGCACATAAAACAATTTTTAAAAGGAGTAGCAGCAGTATTCACCCTCGCTTTTGAATTGGCCATGAGTAGGCAGTCTTTGGGACAGTTGGCCTGATTTTTGTGAATAAGTTCTTCCCTGGGGGTCGGGGTGGGAGGGGCTTGAGTATAACAGTTGCTTCATTTTATTTTTAAGACAGGGCCTCACTCTGTAGCCCAGGCTGGCCTGGAATTCACAGGGATCCCCCTAGCAGATGCTACTTGAGGGCCACTAAAACTCCATTTCAACAGGAAAAGGTTATCAAATAAAAGCCCTGTAATCCAACCTGTCTTAAATCTGACAGCCGAGAGCATTGTTCACAATGAACACCCTCCTCCATTCCTTGCTGCAGCTGAGTAAGTGCTTGTTTTGTTTTGTTTTGTTTTATATGCATGCCCATTTTGTCTGCATGTATGTATGTACACCATGTGCATGCCTTGTGCCCTTAAAGATAAGAAGAGGGTGTTGGATCCCCTGGAATGACAGATGGGTGCGAGCTACCGTATGGGTGCTGGTAACTGAAGTTGGGTCCTCTGCCAGAGCCACAAGTGCTCTTAATCACTAAGTTATCTCTACAGACCCCCGAGTAAGCTTTTTAAGCCACCTGCACCTCCTTTGGAGGGACATTTCCAACAGGCAAGTGATAGGATTTACTTTCAAGTACGTCTGTCCACTCCCACATGCGGTCCTCTGACCTTCCCACAGGTACTCTAGAACACGTGTGCCCCCCCCCCCCCACAGATACACACACACACACACACACACACAGATAAATACATTAAAAAAGTGAGAAAGACAGGAAAACTGATCGTTTGTTCAGTTCATCCCTTAAGACTTTGGATTGCAGGAGGAGAGGAGGGAGGGGAAACTGTGCCTGGGATGTAAGATAAATTAAAAAAAAAAGAAAAGAAAAGAAAAGAAAAGACCTAGGATTGCTCAAACCAGACAATGGAAGGGACAGACAGGGCTAGGAGGTGTGAGGCTGGTCCTATGCAGTACACTCTGTGTGCTGACACACAGAGCTGGCACCATAATGAACCACTGGCAAACTGTGGCTGACCTTCCACCGGGCACATTTCAAGCCCTACAACTGGTGTTTGGTTCCTCGAGTGAATTTTCTCGCTTGATTTCTTCCACAAAAACTCTGTAAACTCTTGTTTCTATTATGGATAAAGACCATTCCAGCAAAAGCAAATAATTTGTCCAATGGCTTACATCTGTTAAGTGTAAGAGTACAGAACTGGACCCATCTGGGCCAAGAGTCTGTCCTCAACGATGATGTTAATGGTATTAGGAGAAGGACAGTCATTGAAGCCTGCTCAGTTCCTGGCTTATAACCCTTGTTTCTTGTGTTTTACTAAATGTTCTACCTCTTTGAACATAAATGGGTCCATTTCCCAGAGGAGACATTGAGATTTCCTACCAATACAATGGTACACTCCGCACACTAGGGAGATGACTTTGTAGGTAAAGTGTTTGCCTCGTAGCACGAAGACCTGTGTTTGATCACCAGAACCAACGTAAAAAAGCCAATCGTGGTGGCATGTGCTAGTAATCTAGCTCTGGAGGGGCACAGCTAGGTAGATCCCTGGGGCTGGCTGGCCAGTTAAGAGCAAGCTCTAAGCCAATGATAGACCCTCCTTAAAAACAGATTGGACAGTGCCCGAGGAATGACATCTGAGATGGTCTTTGGCTTCCATATGTTCATTGTAGTTGTACAACAAATACCACACACGGACACGTGCACAAAAGACATACAGATATCCGAGGCTGAGAAGACGGCTCAGCTAGCAAAGTACTGCTTCCCAATCCTGAGTATCTGAGTTCAGATCTCCGGCACCCACATGTAAAGCTGACATGGCAGTGTGTCTCTGTAACCTCAGTGCTGGGCAAACAGAGACCGAAGGATTCCTGGGAAGAGTTCAGGGCCAGCTTGGGCAAGTTGCTGAGACTTCGTCTTAAACTAAAACTTACAGTGGCAGCTGGTGGCTGGGGTAGCTCAGTGATAGAGGAAAGAGGGGGTGGGGAGGAAAGAAAAGAAGAAAGACATTCTTCTTCAGCTTTCAACGATGAACACTAAGTATAAGCATCTAATCCAGTTCACGTGGTGTTAGCCTTCCCTTAAGTGGTTACCATCTTGTTGGGTAACAGTATGTGCCTGGGAACAATCAAATTGTGAATGAGCCTCTGGCTCACTGCTTGAGCAGGTTTGGATGCTCTAGCTTGACTTTATAGAGAAGGCAGAAGGTCCATGCCTCTAAAATTGGATCAGGGGGTCCCGAGTTGTCACTTAGACCTGAGAGAGATTGAAGCGATGGGTTTGGGAGCTTCCTTCACGTTACTGCTGCCCTCACCCGGCACTCCATACCCTCTGTCCTATCAGAAGTCGATGATGCGGTTTGTGGATTAGATAAGCCCTGTGCATCCTGGATTTCCAAAGCTGGACCACTTCCCTGCTCCCAAGCGTATCCACGGAAGGTAAGGATGGTCTTACAGGCCACAGCATCCGTGTGGGCCTGCTTTGCTAAGCAGCCGCAGCTCTGATGAGGGTAGAGGTTTTAAACTACAGCAGCCGTGGCTACGGTGAAGTTTAGGGATAAGGTGTCTCGGCTTTCCATTACCCCAGATAGAAGAGCGCTGGCGGAATGTCTGCCCTCGTAGCCAGCTGGCCGAGCAGAGGTGAAAGGGGAGGAGGGAAAAGAAGAGGTGCACATCAATCCACTTTTTCCATCGGCCCAGCTCTCTAAGGTGTACTGTTGGCCTGGGTTCTCTCTCTGCTGCTGGCTGGGAAACCGAAGCTCTGGGGATGTATCTGAGTTACTCAAGGACACAGAAAGTCCTGTCCCCAGGGGCCTGCCCTAGATTGTGGGAGTGTTGGTATGCCTCAGCTCTAAACAATGAAAAATAGAAGAGCCCACGGTGGTGCGAATCTTAAACTTAAGGGAAGCCCCGAGTTGGCTGACCACTGAGAAAGATGTCCGGATCTAGACCGATCTCTAAGGGAACTTGTCGCCTTGCTTTCTCGTCTCAGAAGGAGCCAAGTGCTGCCCCTGTGATGGAACTATGCTTGCCCACCAGCCGTTGACTTTTCGTTGTTTTTGTTTTGGACAGGAGCTCATGTAGGCCATGTTACTCTCAAACCTATCATGCAGCCGTTGATCTTGAATTTCTGGTCCTCCTGCCTTCGGCCATCATGACTAGTTTATTTATGCGGTTCTAGGGTTTGGGCCCAGGGTTTCCTGCATGCTGGCAGGCTCTCTACCAAATGAACTATACCCCCACCCCAGCCATTGAGTTTAACATGTATTGAGGGTATGAACTAAAAAAAAAAAACAAAAAACAAAACAAAACAAAACAAAAACCATGGGAGGGGGAGTGTAACAGGGTTAGAGAGATGGCTCAGTTGGGCCTGAGTTGGGGTCTCCAGCTACAATGTTAAAAAGCCAGGCATAGTGGTACATATTTGTAATTCCAGTACAAGGGAGGCTGAGACTGGAGGATCCCTGAGGCTTGCTGGCCAGCCAGTCTCGTCAAATAGATAAGCTCCAGATTCAGTGAGAGATGCTTGTCTCAAAAACTAAGGTGGAAAGTGATTTAGGAAGACACCCAAATGTTAGCCTCTGGCCTCCATTTGCACATAGGTGCACACGTATGCTCGGGCACACACACACACTGTATACCCATATATTCCTGCCCCCCCCCAAAAAAAGAGGAGAATTCTAATCTGACCCCAGATTTTGAATGGCCAACATGAATTTTCACTGGGGGCAGGCAGCTGTAACTTGGCAAGAATGGATGCCCGAGTCGGACTGAAGCTTACAAATCAATACAATGTGTTGGCTTGCTGGAAACTTGTCCCATTTTGTTAAGGATTATGTTTCTACATGGTTTGCAGACTAGATGTTAATCAGTGGCTCTTGGCCAGAGAGGGCAAGTCCTACCAGCAAATAAATGCATTTAAGATGTCAGGGGATGACCAAAGAGGAATATGTATACAGAGACCTAAAAAAAAATATGAAACCAGTTAGGAACTTAAAGGTCATTTTGTTGAGGGCAAAATTTTTGCTCAGAGTGCTGACAGTTGGCCCTCTGGGTGTTTTCAGAGCTTAAAGGATCAAACTGTCCACAGAAAATATGGACTGTCTAGTACAGAAGCCCTGTGGACCCTTCTAGCACAACCTTTTTGCCCTTTAATTGCTGTGGCTCCAGCATCATGGTGGATACCACCCTGCCTGTAACTGTAGCATAGGGGTGGCATTATGTGGTCAAACAATTGGCTGGTACCTCTAAACAGTACTTAGAGGAGTCTTAGGGAATGAGACAGAACAGAAGGCAGCTAGTCATAGCTCATCTGAAGCTATTTGAACTAGAGGGGAAACAATCTTTCTCCACATTGGAGAGTAGTTCCCAGGGAAAATTGAGTTTCTTTGCCACTGTGCAGAAATCCCCACCATTTCTCATGGCATCATCCAAACAGGCTGCCATGGGGCTGGGGTTCAGTGGGTAGAGTGCTTGCCTAGCATGCCTGAAGCCCTGGGTCCACCCAGCAATGCAGAAACCAGGCATGACTGACGTGCACCTATAATCTCAACACTTGGGAGTTGGGAGGTGGGAGCAAGGGAACCAGAGGGTCGAGGTTATCCTTGGCTACATAGGATGTTTAAGGCCAGCCTGTGCTACACAAGAAAGACCTTGTCAAGGAAGGAAGGGAGGGAAGGAGGGAGGGAGAGAGGAAGGAGAAAAGAAAGAAGAAAGAAAGAGGATTGCCCACACTAAGAGTAAAGTGAATTATAATTCTTCACTTTAAGAAATCTGGTTGTTTTTTGTATTTTGTTTTTGCAGGTTGATAGGTTGTAGCAGTATTTCTGGTCTGGAATGGCAATCTTAAGAGCATGTGTTTGGGTTGGAGGAAGAGCTCAGTAGGTAAAAATACTTGCTATGCAGCGCGAGAACCCGAGTTTGAACCCCTAGAACCCACTAAAACTGGGTGCCACAGCATGCTCTGCAATCCCAGCACTCCCATAGCAAATGCTAAATAGAATTTCATGATTTATCTCAGACTGGCCTTGAACTCAAGATCCTCCTTGCCCATTCTAAGCAAGTCCTTTATCACTGAGCTCTATCCCCACATAAAAGGCAGAGTCAGGAGAATTGTTGGAAGCATGCTGGCCAGGTAGCTTGGCATTCACACTGGTGAACAACAAAAAGTCCCTGTCTCAAACATGATGGGAGTTAAAGGCCAAACTGGAGGTTGTTCTTTGAAGTGTATGTGAGTACTGTGGCATTTGTACACTTGTATTCACACACAAGAATGTGCACAACATACATACACACCCTTCATTCTTCATATACATACACTATAAATACACACACACACACACACACACACACACACGGTATGCCAGGAGGTAAGTATGAGGCCTGCCCCCATCTGCTCTGTTCTGGCAGTTGTAGTGATGCTGAGCCTCTGGTCTCCTCCTCATTTGGCTACCGAACCTCCATGCCAGTAGACCTATGTGCTGTGGGCTGATGTCGTTTGTTCCTTCTCCCTTTGCACCTGACTCCATGTTAGTAAGTCTGAGCTGATGGACTCCTGAGCTAAAGTATTGATGGCATTTAAAGGCGTCATGTTATCGCTCTATGTTGGGATTTGCACAACGGAATGCTTTTCACAGGTAAACTAAGATAAGGGAGTTTTCTGTGAATTCTAGGTCCCAGGGTTTTTTTGTTTTTGTTTTTGTTTTGGTTGGTTCTTGAGGTACTGGGGATGACATCTGAGGCAAACACTATACCACTGGTTTGTATTTCCAGCCAAAACTTTTGGGTCTTTCAGCACCTAGAACAATGCAACTTTTAAAAAAATATGTAGCTGGGCAGTGGTAGCACACACCTTTAATCCCAGGAGGCAGAAGCAGGATGATCTCTGTGAGTTCTAGGCCAGTCTGATCTACAAAGTGAGTTCTAGAACAGCCAGAGCTACAAGGAGAAACCCTATCCTGAAAAACCAAAACCAACTGCCCCCAAATGTATATGCACATACACAAAATATTACATTTGTGTGTGTGTGTGTGTGTGTGTTTAATGTGTGCTATGCCACAAATGTGTCAGCCAATTTGCAGGAACAGGTTCTCTCCTTCCTCTATGTGGGTTTGGAAATTTGACTCATGTCATCAAGGTTGGTGGCAAACACTGCTGAGCCATCTTACTACCCCACATTTTGAGACAGAGTCTTGCTATGGAGCACACACTGACCACTAATTCATGATCCTCCTGTCTCAGCTTCCTAAATGCTGAGATTACGGGTGTGTGTTGGCACAGAGCAGTATGTTGAATAATAATTTGACCAGTTGTGTGTGGGGTGACCAGGGGTCTGGAAACAGACAGTACTTTACAGTAGCAGGAAATTACTATTAATAAGCCATTTGTGGACCCATCTCTGTGCTAGACTTGTGGACATCCTGAATGTTAGTGTGTGCTTTACACAGAAACAGTATCTCACTTCCCCCTCCAGAGTGTCTTGTGAGGTACTGATTTCACCCAAGATTTACCCAGGGGCACAGGGAGGCTTAGAGAAGCTAAGCCCCCTGTCATCCCCAGAGCTGTGTGGCTACCGTCTACTCTGTGCTACAAGAGGCTGCCCCTCAGTGAAAAACAGAGACCACGTTGGGCATGGTTGTGCACACCCATAATCCCAGCTCAAGGGAGGCTGAGACAAGACCATGACTTCAGGACAAGCCTGGGATATATAGTGAGATTCTGTTTTAAAAAGCCAAAGCCAAGCTGGGTGTGGGGGGGGGGGCACACGCCTTTAATCCTAGCATTCATGAGGCAGAGCCAGGCGGATCTCTGTGAGTTCGAGACCAGCCTGGTCTACAGAGCGAGATCCAGGACAGGCACC
>CABHPH010148939.1:11046-32856 GCA_902168325.1 Peromyscus nudipes | reverse complement strand
CTATGGTGTCTGAGTGCTAAAGTTTTCCTTTTGTTTGTTCAATATGCTGTTTGACTTTTGGCCGCCAAACCAAGACCCGATCAATTCCTTTTGCAAACAGAAACCGATGACCCTGTCTGAAATCCCTCCTTGGCTTCTAACTAATTTTTAAGTTTGCAAAATCGGTCTTAAATTCCACTTAAGTCACTCATTGTCTCCCACGCAGCTGAGAGAGAGCGGGACTACTCCGGGTACACCATTCTTCCCGTGAAAATCCCAAGAATGGGAAGCCCCGGATGTCATCCTGTGCCTTGGTTAGGAGGCCAGGGGATTAGCTCCATATGTCTTCTAAACAAAGGAACGCAGGGCTGAACTTAGAGTGAACAAGGCAGGAAGCAAGGGACATTTTAATAAATGGCAAAAACCAAGGTCTGCACAGAATGTTCTCCATACGACCTATGGAGAGTGTTCCTCTTTCTAGTCCCTGTTTTGGACAAGCAGATGTTAGTTCCACCTGGAAACCTGATGGGTAAACGGGTGTCACCAGGCAGCTTCTTCTGAGATCTCACTGAAGACTCTTCAATTAGAGACTTTCACCTTGGAGAGGGAAGCAGATAGAGCTCTGTATCCTCGGATACCCAGCGGAAATGCATTCCTCCCAATGGCTCCTTAAGGAGGTCATAAATGACAACACCTGTTTTCTGTGGTCTCACACCCTGACACCTTGAATGCTTTAGCCGCTAACACTCTACAGAGAAAACACCCCAGCATAGCTAGGATCGTACAGTCAGTGCTCCTTACCCCTGGGTTCCACATGCCCACATTCAGCCAACTGTGAATCAGTAATACTTGGAGGGGCTGGCAAGATAGCTAAGCATGGAAAAGTGCTTGCCATCGAGTCGGACAACCTGAATTCAGTCCTCAGTACCAACAGGGTGGAAGGAGAGATCCAACTCCTACAAGTTGTCCTCTGATCTCCATGTACAAACCTTAGCACATATACACACACATTAAGAAATATAGTAATAATTTTTAATATATTTGGGAAAAAGTATCTATACTGAGCATGTATAAATGTTTCTTTTCGTTATTTTCTAAATAATTTACTACAACAACCTCTTACATAGCCATTGTATTGTAAGAAGCCAGAGGCGAGGATGCAGCAGGATGTGCTCAGGTGGCGTGTAAATTTTATGTCATTTTATATGAGAGCATCCACAGGTTCTGGTATCCAAGGCTTTGGAACCTGTCACTCCTAGATATTGTGAGATGACTGATGGATAGACACTGCCTTTTTCTAGGAGTTCGGAGTCCAAGGCCTACCAACAGTTTTGACGATGCAAAAGACAGAAGGGGTTAGATGATATATATGGCCCCATCCAAGCAAGAACTCATCTACTTAGATTAAAATAAAAATATTCTGAGCCGGGCGGTGGTGGCACATGCCTTTAATCCCAGCACTCGGGAGGCAGAGCCAGGTGGATCTCTGTGAGTTCGAGGCCAGCCTGGGTTACAAGAGTGGGTTCCAGGAAAGGCGCAAAGCTACGCAGAGAAACCCTGTCTCGAAAAACCAAACAAAACAAACAAACAAACAACAACAACAAAAAGAAAATATTCTGCTAACTGGGGCTGCAGAGATGGAATAGTGGGTGCATGCTGATTTTCCAGATGACCCGGGTTTGGTTCCCAGCATTGGTAGTGGCTCATAAATCCACTAGTAACTAGTAACTGTAACTAGGTTCATAGGATTTGATACCTTCTTTTGGCCTCCAAGGACACTGCACACGTGGCGCACATACACATATGCAGAAAAAATTTGTACACATAAAATAGAAATGGATATATCTTTTAAAATACATGTTCTATTAACTGAACATTTCAGTCTACTTTAAGGAGCGGATTTGTTACTTACTGTCTTGTTAGGGAGGAACCTCTTGCTATAGAAAACATTCACTTCTATTCCTGACACTTTAAGGTACCAGATTTCTCACATTGTTTTATTTCCAAACTAAAAATCTCATGTGTTTCACAGCTTGAGGTAGTATGGCCAAGTGAGCAAGGAGCTGATCCCAAAGGCTGCTCTTGAACAAAGGTATACATGAATAATTTGAATGATTCTGTCTTGGATTCCTTTAGAGTTTAACTTAACACATTTCTTGGGGAGACCCCCCCCCCCACCCCCACCCCCAGCTCCCAGCATGTTCAGGGTAAAGAGTCTTTCTACACTGGGTGGAGCATAGAGGTTCGCTGTTTGTTTTCTCTGCGGCTTGGCCTGCAGGGAGTCTTGGTGAACCTGCCCCTTCCAACACGGAGCAGCCTGTTTGTTGACGTTCACAAGGTAGTGGGTGAAAAGACTGAAGGGCCCTTTCCATATGAGCCGGTATCTTTGTATCCCGTCTTGGATAGGTACCCACAGTGAATGCCATGAATAGGCAGGGGAATCTGTGAAATCTCAGAGAGTGGAAAGTCTGGTCAATTGTTTCGAAAGCTCAAACAGTGGAGGGGGCCGGCACAGAAGAATGGGATTTCCAAACTGAATTTGAATGAACATTGAACACTTTGTAAATCGTGGTGATGTGAGAGAGTAACTCTTCACATGAAAATAGATCAGGGGTTTGCTCATTCTTAAAATGGACCTACAATGTGTTTGAATCCAGGCTGACACTGGGTCCTTTTTTCATGGATATGATTTGTGCAGAACAAAGTTGTTGTGTTAAGGCTAAAAATGAACACGTATGAGAATTTCAAGACGGAAAGAGTAAGCTCAGTATAAGGCCGTCTGTTCACTGCAGCTCTTCCATGTGAGAGTCAACATAGTTGGACAGTTTAGTATATGCAGAGCCTTCCAGCACTCATCTGTGGGTTTTCGATTGTGGCAGCACACTCCACATACCCCTGTTTTACTTAGTAACCTATTATTCCGTTTCAGAGTACTCTGACCCACCTACTTTCCTGACCGGTTTCATGGTGTTCCCTTTTATGCATGAGCCATGATAGACTTTTTTTTTTTTTGTTGTTGTTGTTGTTGTTTGGTTTTTCAAGACGGGGTTTCTCTATGTAGCCCTGGCTGTCCTGGAACTCACTCTGTAGACAAGACTGGCCTCAAACTCAGAGATCTGCCTGCCTCTGCTTCCCGAATGCTGGGATTAAAGACGTGCATCACCAAGCTTGGTTCATGATCTACTATTAAGTCCTCTTAAGTTGGACTTTTCAGCTATTTCCATCATTTGCTGTGATCAAAAGTAAACCGAAGATGGCAGGGGTGGGCGGGGTGCGTGCCTTTAATCCTAGCACTTGGGAGGCAGAGGCAGGCAGATCTCTGTGAGTTTGAGGCCAGCCTGGTCTACAAAGTGAGTTCCAGAATCATGAGTTCTAGGACAGCCAGGTATACATAGAGAGACCCTGTCTCAAATAAAATAAGATAAAATTGAAGTAAAATCATTTTACCATATATCTTCAAATTATATGGAAGTATATCTGAAGAATATATTTCTAGACCAATGGACACGCATTTTTTCTTTTAGATTTTTATTTATTTTCAATTATGCATATATATGTGCACGTGAATGCAGCTCCCCTGGAGGTCAGAAGATACTGAATCCCCTGGAGCTGGAGTTAGTTACAGGCAGTTGTGAACCCCCTGATGTGAATGGGTGGAACCAAACTCCAGTCCTCTATAAGAGCAACATTACCTCTTAACCTCTGAGCAAGCTCTTCAGCCCGGACATGCAGCGTTTTAAGGCCTGCATTGATTTTTCACTCATCCAAACATGTATTTGTGCATTGTAGCACCTACTTTTATAAACAATGAAACAAAGCATTCAGAAAGTAAATCCAGGAGGTGGAACATAGTTCACAGAGCACTAGCTGGTGTGCTCTGAGTTCTAGCCACAGCAGCAACAGGAATCTGAGACCAAGAGGGACTCGATCGGACACACTAATAAAAGATGTGGCATATCCTAGCAAAATTTCAATGGAACACACACACACACACACACACACACACACAAATTTCTGCAAATGTGGCTGTGATGTGAATGCAATTTCTTCTGTAATTCCCAGGACAAAGCAGTCAGAAGTGAAGAGAAGAGTAAGTATAATTTTATCCCTAGATGTACACCCACCTCACATGACGACTAATAATTCAGATGGTGGGGAACTGGGAACTGTGAGGGCTGGTAGACTTATGGTAATTTGTACACTTGGCAGTTATTTTTAAAATTATTGTTGATTTTCTCTCTGTGTGTATGTGTGTGTGTGTATGTGTGTGTGTGTGTGTGTGTTCATGTGAATGTGTGTACACACAGGCCAGAAGTCAACATCAAGTATCTCATTAGTCCCTTTCCATCTTATTTATTTTGTTGTTTTTTAAAATTACATTTGTATTTGTGTGTATGTGTGTGTGTGGCAATTTAAGGGAGTTGGTTCTCTCTTTCTACCATATGGGTCCCAGGATTAAACTAAGGTCATCTTGTTTGGCAGCAAGTGCCTTTACCTGATGAGCCAGCTCCCCAGCTCACCATCTTAGTTTTTGAATCACCTTCTCTCCCTGAATCTGGAGCTCCTGGATTTGGCCTGAAAGGCCAATGAGCTTCAGAGATCCTCCTGCCTCTGGGCCCTCCCCCAGTGCTGGGGTTACAGGTGCGCGCTGTCATGGATGGCTTTTTATGTGGGTGCTGGGGATCAATCCAAGTCCTCATGCTGTGTAGCAAGCAAACTCACTGCCTGAGTCATCTCCCTGACCTCCCAAACTCCACTTAAAGGACTTCAGTATGACTTCTGCAATGAAAACATAAAACTGAACAATATTTCTTTTTCATATTGCTGGGGATTGGCCAGAGGACGTTGAACCATTAAATAAACCTTCTACCACTGAGCTATAACCCGCAGACCTAGCAGCAACATTTTAAATGAATAGAGAGAGAAAAGAAGTCAATAGATTACCAAGCTCCTAGGCCCCCCAGGATCACAGTTGTAATAATACAAATCTCTCCCTGGGTTTTCGGGGAGCCAGGGCAAGTTATCTAGAATTTTAAATTTTCAGTCGATTTGGAGACACCAAAAGTGTAAATGTCCTTTCTATGCTCAAAGTGCTCCCAGGATGATTCTGCAGACACAGACACCACAACCCTAAGTGTGAGCTCATGGTGGCCATGCTACTTTGCCTATCACAAGTGGCCTGGAAGAATGAAGGCCGACCATTGTCTTTATGATGGACTCTCTTGTACTTAACCATTTCGAGTCCTTTGGGGTTCATAGCCAACAAATGGTCTGAGGGTGGTAAACTTCTGATATCCTTGTCAACTCTCAAATCATTTGGAGTTCAACCCAAGAATGTTTGTCTCAAGGCCGACTTGGGGTGAGGTATTGTTCCTTTTCTCTTAAAGCAGACCTGATGACAGGTAAGAAATTCTGGGTTTCCTGTCCCAAAGGGGTCCTTTGCAGACCCTGTGACTTTTGGGATGTAGTCATCATGATCAGAAACTTTTCACCCCGGCCCCACACCCTACCCAGCCACCCTAGCCCTCTGTCTGGCCATGTGCTGCCGCCCTTTGTGCCTGAAGCCTTCACTGTCCCTTGCTGGTTGGAAGCCAGAGGTTGTTGCTCATCCCAGTATTTAACCTGGAAAGACTATGCTCCGACACTGAAATTGAACTCATGTCCCTTCTCTGCATTGTTCTTCCCTCCTTCTTATCTTTCTTACGGTTCCCTTCATTTTGTCTTAAACATACCAGGCAAGCATTCTACCAATGATTCATACCCCTAGCTATACACTCTATAGTTCAGAAGGGGTGGACAGAGAGAAGCAAAGGATATCCACCACAAACCAAATAATACTTGAAGATGTGGAAATGGAGAGCGACGGCTTGGTGATTGAGAACACGTGACCCAGATTTGATTCCCAGAGCCCGCATGGAGGCTCACAACCAGCTGTGACCCCAGTTCTAGGAGATCTGATATTCTCCTCTAGCTTCCTTGGGTACCAGGTACACACACTGTGTACGTACATACATACATGCAGGCCAAACACTCATACATAACAACTAAAAATTTATAGTTAAAAACAAAACAAAGGCCAGGCGGTGATGGGCACTCGGGAGGCAGAGCCAGACAGATCTCTGTGAGTTCCAGGAAAGGTGCAAAGCTACACAGAGAAACCCTGTCTCAAGAAACAAAACAAAACAAAACAAAACAAAACAAAACAAAACAAAACAAAACAAAACAAAACAAAACAAAACCGCCAGGCAGTGGTGGCACACGCCTTTAATCCCAGCACTCGGGAGGCAGAGCCAGACGGATCTCTGTGAGTTTGAGACCAGCCTGGGCTACAGAGTGAGTTCCAGGACAGACTCCAAAGCTACACAGAGAAACCCTGTCTCGAAAAAACAAACAAACAAAAAAACCTTGAGCCAGGCATGGGGTGCATGCCTTTAATTCCAGCACTCGGGAGGAAGAGGCAGGAGGATCTCTATGAGTTCGAGGTCAGCCATAGTGAGTTCCAGGACAGCCAGAGTTACACAGTGAGACCCTGTCTCAAAAGAAAGAAAGGAAGGGAGGGAGAGGGAGAGGGAGAGGGAGAGGGAGAGAGAGAGATTTAAAAATTTGAAAATGGTGGCTCACTTCATCCCTGCAATCCCAGCACTCAGGAGGTTAAGAAAGGGTTGCAAATATGTGATCCAGTCAGGACTCTGTCCCAAAAAAGGGCAAACAAACCTGAAAATAATCACAATATTCTGCCCTTTACAAAACACCGCAACAGATACACGAAGCCATACATAACGGTGGAAGCAGGTAAAGGCACTTGTGGATGAAGCAGGCTTGACCTACAGGCTTACGGTTGCCCCGGGCATCACAGTTATCCAACATAGACGTTCTAATGATCTCTTGGGCTAGCCCCCTTACCCCTTGCAGATCCTGAGTGGGAAGACTGCTCTGAATGGTCACCTGCATGTCTAACAAACATCTTGTTGAAGCAAATACCCAGTGCCCAGAACACCAGAGAAAACGTGTTAATATTTTGTTTGTGCTCTAACAAATAAAGCTTGCCTGAGGATCAGAAGGTGGAGCTAGCCGTTAGCTAACCTAGAGGTCTGGAGGTCTGTATAGACAACAGACAGGAAGTGATATGGCTGGGCAGAGAGAGAAAGTGATAAGGCAGGGAGGAGACAGCAGCTTGGTCATTTTCAGTCTGAGAAGTTCTGGAGGTCAGAGGTGACTTTGGTTGTTCTTCTCTCACCTTTCAGCATTTACCCCGATATCTGACTCCAGGTTTTTATTATTAAGGCCAACTAGAATTTGCGCTACAAGTTTCTTGTAAGAAACTGCTGTCTATTGTGGTTTTTAGCTTGAATAGCTTTGTAAAACCTGCCACAGGCCTGCTGGTATAGAGCTCAGCAGGAGAACACTTGCCTGGCATCCATGAGGCCTTGGGTTTGAGCACCAACAGCCAAATACCGAGGCAGAACAAAACTCTGTATGAAAGATCAGTTACATTAAATGCTGGGCAGGACTTAGGGAGGAGGGCAAAGGCAGCATTGTTGCTGGGGATATTTTCCTGCAGCTCAGGTTCGAACTCTAATTTTAGTATTTGAACCTAAAGGAAATGTGGCAGAGTGTGGAAGCTGACTGAGTCATAGGTAACAGACCTGACTAGAAAGACAAGCTCACTGCACAGGTTGTATCTCAACTTGTGCCAGAGCAAGGTCAAGTCAGAACTAGAATACTATGGACATGAAGAATCTACCTTCATTACCTTACTCCAAGGCTTATAACACACACACACACACACACAGAGCTGATGTGGAATATTTGTTTAACTAGGCAAAGCTGTGTTACATTTGTTTATGCTGCATGTGTTTAATTATGTCAAGCTGAGTCGCATTTGAGTTAATTAAATAAAATTAACCTGGGCTCAGAAAGGCAGGGTTAGAGACTGGTTGACAGGAAGTAGGCGGCAGGCGTGTAGTGTGGGTTTTTCTAATTGGGGCAGTGTGTAAGAAGAGAGGTTCTGGGGATGCCAGCTGAGAGAGAAAGTTAGCAAGCTGTTACTCTAACTCTCTAAGCTCCGCAGGTTTTCACCCTAGCCTTTGAATCTCTAGTAGAACAATAGAGATTTAGTTAAAGCTGCCTTCAGCAGCAGCGACAGAGCCATTGTCTGGGGGAACAGAATTCCTCCCAGGCTGTGGCCTTAGTAGCCGGCTAGGAGTTTAAAGTGCAGCCACTCTGATGGAGGTAAAACAGCATTTTGGTGCTCCACCTGCGGCACAACCACAAAGATGGAGAGGTCTGGAGGTCTGTATAGACAACAGACAGGAAGTGATATGGCTGGGCAGAAAGAGAAAGTGATAAGGCAGGGAGGAGCCAGCTTTGCTGCAGTTGTGATCCGGGCCTCTCTCTGCTCCAGCATTTATGGCAGGTAGCTGATGCTTGCCAGGACTCCAAAAAGCAGGCTTGAGTTTGGAAAGTGCAGGAGGGGCTTGACAAAGGGATAAGTCAGCGGATTTGGTGAGATACCTGGGAAATCCTTTAGGAGAGATCTTCCCCACATTAAGAATGGGGAACATCACATTGCAGGGTGCTAGGACCCTGTATAGAGCTACTATGGATAGTTTGATGGAAAATGTAAATGAGGGGATAAATGACCTAGTTGGGATTGACATAATGTCGATGGTAATTACTATTTTTTCCTTTAAAAAAGTGGTTTGATATTTGTGCCAAATATGGTAATTTGATTGGTAAGATCCAAGCCTTAGAAAGACCTACTAATGAAAATAAGAAAAATATCCACACAGAGAGAGTAATTTAGAGTAAAACCTACTGCACCATTGCATTATGAAACTGAAGAGGCGTGGCCTAAGGTTATTAGAACACCAACCTTAATATATCCAGTTACCATACAAGAATGATCACCAGATGATAGGAGGCCCCAAGATTATGAAGAATTTAATTGGAATCCCATAGAAATGTTAGATTTGAGAAGATTTAAGGAAGCAGTCATTTCATGTGGAATGCATTCACCCTTTGTAAAACAAATGCTAAATTCATGGGCAACTAGGAACAGAATTATTCCAGAACCCTGGAAGAATGTAGTTACAGCAATATTGGAAGCTGGCCCTCAGTTACAATGGAGACCATGGTGGAAAGAGGAAGCTAGGGCCGTGGAACAATGAGGTAGGGCTAGAGGTCATGAGATTTCCCAAGACCAAATTCTCAGTGAGGGTCAGTATGCTGATTTGCAATGACAGGCTATATTTGATGATCATACCTTGGTTCTAATGCTGTGTAGCAACTTTGAATGCTTGGGACAGTGTCGAAGAATCCAGAAAGAGGACTGAGCCATTTACTAAAATTATACAAGGCCCAAAAGAAGCTTCCACTGATTTTTTGAACAAAGATTCACATCAGCTGTAAATAGAATGATATCATATCCAGATGTTAGACAAATATTAATTGAATCTTTGGCCTTTGAAAATGCTAATTCAGAATGCAAAAGGTTATTAGGCCTTTAAAGACAAGATCAGCACCCATAGAAGAATAGATCTGAAATACAGTTGATATTGGACCCCACACTTCTAGTGATACTTTAATAGGAGCACTGCTTTCTAAAAATATCAAGAAAAATAAAAATGTTAGATGTTTTAGTTGTGGTAAACAAGGTCATCTGAAAGGGGATTGTAGGCAAGGTGCTCCTAGAAACAATGTTTATTCTAGAAATAATCCAAATAGAAGGCCCCAGCCTTCTGGAGTATGCAAAAGGTGTGACAAAAGGCTGGCATTGAACTAATGAATGCACATCAACAAGGGACAGGCAAAATAACCCTTTGCCATCAGGGAAAAGCCCTGAAGGGTTCTCCTGTGGGTCCCAATATCAAATTTGGTTCAATCATTCCCTGCCAGCATTGGGGAAATCCCTCCACAGAGCAATTAAAAGATTTAATGCTTGTTGTTAAAACCCATACCACTATCAATGCCAGAAAAGCATCAATAGATAAAACAAGATTTTCAGGAGAAACCATAAAGCAAGTATTTTGGCAAATTTCTATAATTCAACAAAGACCAAGGCTAAAAATATTTAGGATATCAATGGGCCAGTGCTTTAAGTTCTGAAAAGGCTGATTCTGTAATGAGGAGAGGCAATAGTTCATCAAACAGTTTGGTCATTCAATCCAAACTAACTTTTAAGAATAACAAATACCTTTCATTTGATCAGGATGAAAATAATAATAATAATAATTTTTATTAGTAAAAGTAATGCTTTTTCTGTTGCTATAAAACATTTTGTCTTAACAAAGATATAATCTGACAGAAAAGGAACTCCCCAAAGTTAGGGTTGGGGAAGGGTTTTGTTCTTGTCTTTCCAGGAGAATGAAAGCATCCAGTTAAGGAATCTGAAGACCACTGGACAAATGAGACATCTGAAGAAGAAGGATGAAATATCCCAAGAAAAATGTCCCAAAAAGGAGTAAAATTGGCCTAATGGTATAGCATATTTCCAACCGGATAAAGTTTCATAAATCTTCCCAAATAGTTGTTTCTGTTACTCTTTACAAAATAAAAGGCAAATGGTCTTTGGTGGTCCCAATTCAATTAAAATTTAAAGCTGGCTTTGGAGTTGGAGCATGGCTCTGTCCCTCTCTAAACCCAAGCATATTTGTTAAAGAGAAATCCAAAATCTCTGTCCCATGTCAGAAGAACCACCTGGTATGGGACAGAAAAAAAAACAAAATTAGGGACTACTCTATTGTCACTAATCTCTAAGGTATAAATATTAGCTCTAAAATTATAAGATTATTTTTTATATATGTATATTTAAACTTCCTGTTGTGCTATTACTGGTCATAGTAACTAATTCTAGAAATAAGCTTCGTCTAGCTTCTTGTACATGATTTCGGACTTGAATTTGAGGGAGGTAACTAGGAATTACATTTGTGCACACCAGATATACTTAATAGATTGTGGTCCTTTAACCTCTCTGAGATCTGCTGCATATAACTGACAATGTTTAAGTTTTCTGCAATGAACCATAACCATTCCTAACAATGACCTTTGAAGTCTCTAAAAAGATGGTGGGGCCCCACAATGACGATTCCTTCTAGATGTGGTAATGCCATTAAACTGACAACCACTACCCAAAGATCAGTTGCAGACTACAAACTGCTCAGGACAACTTCAAAGCTGCTAACTGAGAGGGTCTAGCCTTACAAACTACTTTAGCCAGGACTTTAAATAAGCCTTGAACTTTCCCATTATTCAGAGACTGAACAGAAATGATACAGCCAGCTCTCTCAGGACTTGACCATTATCTCAATTTTCTTATTAGGGTCCTCTAAAGATACCATCACTCCCAGACAGTAGCAAGTAATTTTAAAAACATGATGCCCACATTCCCAAGAGGTGGGGTAGGTGGGTTTTGGTCATTTGGTGGGTTATGGATGTTTGTCATCATTTAGGGGTGTGGGTTGCAAACTGTTATTGGTAATAGTAAGGGAAGAAACTAAGCAAGGGAGATTAAGTTTCAAGGATCTTTTTCTGGAAAGGAAAAGGAGATAGAGAAATGATACGATAAAAGGGTAGATTGTTGAATCTACTTTGAAGTAAAAAACAACTATTAAGCTCAAATATTTTACAATGTATGGATTTCTGTATATTGATGCAAATTTAAGGTTATTTTTTGTTATAACATTCTATATATATATATGTGTGTGTCTACTCTTGTTTAAGGGATTTTTTATATTGATTCAAATTTCAGGTTATTTTTATTATAACATACTGTATATACATTTCTACTCTTCTTTAAAGTATTGTACCTATGCAGTTCATCTAAAAATAGAAAGTTCTAGTCCTTGAAAGCTATTATTATAAACCATTTGAGATGATTATGAAATGTAGGTTAGTAGTTAATCATCTATAACAGTCAAACTTGTAGTTATGTTAGGTATGTTTTCAAGATCATACAGGGATATATTTTAGATAAATAAATGGTCTTCAAACACTTCAAAGACTATAGAATATGGCATTTAAAATGTCTTGTTAACTGAGGGCTTTTCATGACAGTTAGACACATCTGCTCCTGACAGCACCAATCTACTTCATAAAAGGATGATGTGTATCAACAAACCTCCATATGGAGTTTGCTTTCATTGTGGCAAAGCTAGCCATTTGGGAAAGAAACTGCCCTTGCCTCAACTGCTGGCAGTATGCTGTCCAAACTGGACAAATGGGACACACAGGAAAAGGACTGCCAAACTTGGCCAAGACAAGGCAGGACAGTCCTTCAAATTTTCTGCTTCATAGAAAACTCTGCCAGGACACAAAGGAAAGCAACTACCAAAGATGGATGCCCCAACATTGCAGAGGAACCTTGGGTGATTGTCCAGGCAGCCAGATGTCTGTTATTTCCATAGTTTTAGAAGTTGCTTGCTCTGCACTTTCTGTTTACTCAGGTAATATTATATCCTTCTGGAACTTTGATGGAGTTGAAGACTAGATAGTTATAGTTACAGTTTTACTTAGTTATGATAGAAAGTAAATTAGGGTACCGAGCTTTGGACTCCTCGAGATAGGATACATAATAGAGTGATTTCTCCAAATTTGTCAAATGCAAAGGGATATTAGAGATGTAATTTCTACTTGACCACTGTTCTTATTGTATATAGTTTTACTATGTTAAAGTTAAAACCTTCCTTTTTATTTAGACCAAAAGGGGGAAATGTTGTGGAATATTTGTGTAAGTAGACAAAGACGTGTTACATTTGTTTATGCTGCATTTGTTTAATGATGTAAAGATGTGTTGCATTTGTGTTAATTAAATAAATATAACCTGGGCTCAGAGAGGTGGGGTTAGCAACTAGGTGACAGGAAGTAGCAGGGAGGAGCATAAAGTAGTTTTTTTAGTTGCGGTGGTGTGGAAGGAGAGGGGCTTCTGAGGATGCCAGCTAAGAGAGAAAGTTAGCCAGTTGCTACTCTAACTTTTTTTTTTTCACCCTAGCCTTTGAACCTCGAGTTTTATTAGAATGATAGAGATTTAGTTAAAGCTACCTTTAGCAGCAGCAACAGAGCCATTGTCTAGGGGAACAGAATTCCTCCCAGGCTGCGGCCTTAGTTCCCCGGGCAGCTAGGAGTTTAAAGTGCAGCCACCATGTCCAAGGTGAAACAGACACACCCTCTTTTGATGGCCCAGGGCACAATTATTATAATTTTTTTAACATACACTTAAGGAGCATCTGTGGGGGGCATCCGTGAGTCTGCCAGTGTGGAGTGAGGTTTCCATCCATCTCCATGAGTCTGGATCTTTGATGACATTCTGAAAGTACAAACACAGAAACAGAAAGCTCAGCTCTGTAGAAGTATTTCTATTCACAAATTAGAATGTATCTGTTTACTTTCTAAAATGTGCTTTCCTGTAAAAAGTGACTCAATTATTGTATATACATTTCTGCAGTCGGTCACCTGGCACAGTGAATCACCTTTTCCCCTACCCACTTTTGGCTTTTGGAGACAGGGTTCCTCTGTGTATCCCTGACTGTTCTGGAACTTGCTCTGTAGACCAAGCTGGCCTTGAACTCATAGGGATCTGCCTGCTTCTGCCTCTCAAGTGCTGGGATGAAAGGTGCCCTCACCACTCAGTGAGAATCAGCATTTTAAGAAGAATCACCTAAATGACAGTTATCAATCACGTTCCTACTTCATATAACCCCAGGATTTAGAAAGCAGCTGACCATGCAGTCACTTATCTGTGGGGGACCAGCCCCCACCTTCTAATGGGTTCCTATGAGGAGGAGAGAGGAATAATGAATATTAGGTAGAATGATAGGCCTAGCTGAGAAGAAGAAAGACAGAAACACAGGATAGCCTCGGGAGGGCCTGGATCACCGGCCCAGAACTTTATTCAAAGGGCTTTTTATAATAATGCCAAGGGGTGAGGCAAAAGACCTCCCCCTTGCTAGATACAGTCAAGTGCAGACCCTTCCAAACACCTGGTACCCAGGCCCGTGGTCCAATCATCCTCTTATGCAGCCCTCCTGGTAAAGCAAGCTCAGCTCTCACTAGGAAACTTCTGTGGGCTCCCATAGTTATCTTGGATACTATTAACTCTTTGGAAAGAGCCTAACTGAGAGGTAAACCCTATAAACACAAAGACAACAGCAACTTGGGTTAGCTCAGTGTGCAAAAGCATTGGCTGAACAAACTGAGGGCCAATCAGTCCCCACAAATCATATAGACCACACCTGCCCATAGCACAGTTGTCCGTAACCCCAGAGTTACATCATCCCCAGGAGATGGGAGCTGGAAGGAGGATCCTCAGAGGCTTGCCAACCAGTTACTCTGGAGTATGTAGCTGAAAAACAACAAAAGACACTGTTTCAAACCAAATGAAAGACGAAGACTGAGACTCAAGGCTGCCCTCCAATCTCTAAATGTGTGTTGTTCATGTTCACACACAGAGATAGAGACAGAGAGTTAAAAATAATCAAAGGAGCTGGGCAGTGGTAGTACATGCCTTTAATCCCAGCACTCGGGAGGCAGAGCCAGGCGGATCTCTCTGAGTTCTAGGCCAGCCTGGGCTACAGAGCGAGATCCAGGACAGGCACCAAAACTACACAGAGAAACCCTGTCTCGAAAAAAAAACAGTCATCATCATCATCATCATCATCAAAGTAAATCATCATTTTAAAATATATGTGAATATGATCTTTCTCAAAAAAAATTTTTTTGAGGTAGGGTTTCATTACACAGCCCAGGTTGGCCTCAGGCTCTTGCCCATGCGCGCATGCGTGTGCGCGCACACACACACACACACACACACACACACACACACACACAGTTGAGGTAGGATTTCACTACACAGCCCAGGTTAGCCCCAGGCTCTAGCTTTTACTTCTGGGTTACAGGAGTGAACCGCCACACTCTCAAAATGACTTAATTCTTCCTTGGACTATGGCAACATTTTCAGGCTGTGGTTGGCGGCAGGTAACCTGCAGAACAAGACTGTGGACAAGGGAGGCTGTTTTACCAGATGTGATACAATCATTCAGAGGCAGCCAGTTAGCTGCCAGGTCACTAGACATAGATGAAACAATGAAATAAATTTTAATTGGTACTTATTAATGAATGAAAAAAGAAATAAAAAGGAAATGGCATGGCTGCTCCTAGTTATGGTGGAGGAGAAAGTTAATTGAGATGAAAGGACTCTAGTCAGCTTGAACACGGCAAGCATAGCTCTGGCAGGCCTTCCCCTTCTCCCGTTCCCTCCGCCTTGCTAAGAACCGTTAGATGACATTCCTAAAGCTAGCCACCAGGTCTAGCCCCTTATTTGGCCACTTCCTCCTCCTCCTGAAGCTGACTACTAAGATCCAACTATCAAAGTATTGAAGTTCAGCAATCAAAAGCCCCCTTTGGCTACCTAATTAACCTGTCTAATTAAAACGAAACATCCCATTACCTAACATGGGGTGGGGGGAGGTTCCCCTTTTACCTTTATAAACCGCCATTTTCCTAGGAGCCACATCTGTCTCCTCTCCATCCAGAGGCAGTCCTTTGTCCCCCCAGGATAAATATTCCTTTCCTCTCTCCCGTGTCCTCTATCTCCTGTCTTTGTCTCTTATTCCCTGCCCTCTGTCCCTCTGGTTCAACTAAGTCTCCTTTGTGCTGAGAACTTGGTCTTGGGGGCCCGATCTGATACCATTCCTTTCAATAGAGAAAAGGGGGAGCACAGGTAGAGGCAGGGGCATCTGGGAGAGTCCAGGGTGGATGTGACCAGACTGAGCTGGGCCATGTGGAAGAAAAGGGAGAGGGGAGAGAGGGGAACCAGGTACAGCAGTCAGAACGCCCAAAGGCACAAAGGCATGGGTAACCAAAAGGGCTGGATTATATAGGGAAGAGCCTCTGGGGTTAGGGTAGCCCAGCCCCTGGACTGGAGAGTTCAGAGTGGAAGGCAGGGTATGCTAGCCATCTACCCGTGACAGGGAGGCACTGAGGGATGCTGGCAGAACTTGGAGGTCAGGTCAGCTTTGATATGTAAAATAGGCACCTCAGTGATTTGTCCAGGGTTTGAGACCTAAATGTAAGCCTAAGCCATACATTTCTACAGATGAAAAACCCCTGCTCTTGGAAGGAGAGTCAGGATGTGTCTATTGCGGAAGCATGAATCGTTCCCTATTGGAGCCTATGAATGAGGCTGGATAGTCTCATACAATAGCAAGCTTTATTCAGAGCATCAGACAATTTGTATTCTAAGGGTTATGAAGAGTGAAGTACACAATCACATGTCCTCGAGGCAGACAGGCTGCAGTGGCATGAGGTTGGGCCCCCTCAGGGTCTTTACAGGACACACCCAGACACCACATTTTCAGCACAAAGGAGATGTATTACTCTAGCAAGGAGGTAAGGGTGGACCGCAGCAGCTGCAATCAAGCAAACAAACACTTTTTGTTGGTTTTCAAGGAGAAAAAGGGAGAGTCTGTGCTAGGGTGAGTTGGTAAATCCTGATTGGACTCATTAGCCAAAGAATGAATTTTAATGGTTGTGCCTTAGTGTTTTGTCTCTAGAATGAGTCATGGCATAATAAAGGGATAGACCTTACCCGCTAGCTTTAGGAATGTAATCTAATGGTTTTTAGCAAGGGTGGCGGGGTAAAGGCAAAACCTATGGGTGCCGTGTTTGCCATGCTTGGGCCTGTGTTTGCCATGTTCATTCAGTCCTGCTAGAGCCCTTAAAGGCTGAGCATGGTGGACAGGCCGCACGCGGCCGCATGCGGCAAAAGTATGTTTTCCCATAGAGGCATATAAACAAATAGCAATAGCCAGTTGTAATAAATAATGTGAAGTAAACTCACTCCTGTCCACTACTCCTGGGAGAAGCATGAAAACATATTCCAAAAATAATTCTGTATTCTGAAGAAACTGAGGTCGTTTCGTTTTTTGAAACAGGGTTTCTCTGGGTAGCCCTGGCTATCCTGGAACCAGGCTGGCCTCGAACTCAGAGATCCGCCTGCCTCTGCCTCCTGAGTGCTGGGATCAAAGGCGTTTGCGCCGCTACTGCCCGGTTTCTGGTATTGTTTTCTTGGAGTCTTCTCACAAGCATCCTAAATTCTCCTCACCTGACTCCATTCTCGGACCGTGTTCCGACATTACTGTGTGCTCACTCCTACGGGCCTGGTCCATGGAGTTCTGGGATCAAGTGTTCAGTGCCTCCCTTGGCAACACATCCAGCTGGGTTCTCCAGCCTTGACCATACATTGTCATTTTCCTCGATATCTCATTCATACGTAGCCACAACCCCAAAGTCAGCTCACATATGCATGAGAGAATCAGCTCACATGTGCTTGCAGTGAGTGGGTGTCAGATAAGCCTGTTACAGGTGCACCTGAGCAACCAGAGATGGTAGTTATAGTCCAGAAAGGGAACGCTTCTCATTCAAGCCAGAAGAAAAAAAAAAAAAGCTGATATTTGAGAAACATGAATGAACAAGGAACCCGGTCACATTCTTTCCTGCTCCTGTGACTGTCCTGTGTTAGCCAACAATGATCAGGAAGGCAAGGGCAAGACAGGGTCACCATGATGCCTCTGACGCTTCCTTCTGCCTGACTTGGAGTGTGTGAGTGAGATACGAGCCGGTTAAGACCAGACGAGGGGGGAAAAAAAAAAGCAAAACTAAACAATTTGACTGCTTGGGTGCAGCTATTTGTAAGAACGAGATACGTACGAGGCCAAATGCTCCTACAAGTGGTGAAATTGAAATTGTAGTTTGGGAGACTCCACATATGATGAACCGCTCTTACATTTCCATTTAAAGCTGGCAGTGTCCAAGAGAATCCATGCTATGGGTTTGTCAGTCTTCTCTACTGCAAACAGGATAGCCTACGTAGAGATCACAGTGTGCGAGCCCAGAGAGGAAAAGGACGCCTGGATACCTTGCTTTGCTTTGTGTTTCAGAGACAAGGTTAAATGTATTTTCGGCTGACCTCCAGCTCTGTGCCCCACTGAAGGTGACCTTGAACTCCTGACCCCTTCGCTTCCCCTCTTGTTGTTTGCATTTTGACTGTTTGTGGCTTTGAATTGTTTTGTTTTGTTTGTTTCTTGAGACAGGAGTCTTGCCCTGTTGTCTAAGTTAACTTTGAACACTTGGGCTCAACTAAGTCTCCTTCCTCGGCCATCCAAGTACCTGTAAAGCATGTACCCAGCACCTAAATACCTCCCATGATTCTCTTTCAAAATTACACTTTACTTATCTGTGAGGGATGGAACGGCTCAGACTGCTCCGTAAATGTGGAGGTCAGAGGACAGCTTGAGGGAGTAAGTCCGCTCCTTCTACCACCTGGGTCCTGGGGATCAAACTCAGGTGACTAGGGTTGGCAGCAAGTACGTTAACATGCCAAGCCATGTTGCCCGTCCTGGTGGTCCTTTTGGAAGGGGCTCTACATGTGTATTTTGCACTGGTCCCTGCAGACTCCAGAACTAGTCAGGGCTGGCTGTGTGCAGACATGAGTACTGGAGAGCTCAAGCGAGAGAGAACTCTGGGTATGTGACATGCAAGCTCTGGGCATGGGTCTGTTTCGAGGCTTCTCAGAGTTTGATTCTTATCTGACCCCGACACTTACCCAGCCCCCTCCGACCTGGGCTGTTGTTCCGGCTCTGACCAGCCTTGCCTCTCCGCTGCTTCCTCTCCAGTAAGATGTCCTTTTGCGGATGCAGTTGCCCAGTGCTTTCCCTGACTTCAAGACTGTGTCTTTTTTTTTTTTTTTAAAGATTTATTTATTTATTATGTATACAGAAGAGGGTGCCAGATCTCATTACAGATGGTTGTGAGCCACCATGTGGTTGCTGGGAATTGAACTCAGGACCTCTGGAAGAAGAGTCAGTGCTCTTAACCTCTGAGCCATCTCTCCAGCCCCAAGACTGTGTCTTTTTATTTCTTGCCATCATGGGGCTCTTTCCTCACCAGCCTCCAGGTCTTCCTCTGGTTTCTTGCTAAGTTTACATCGGTACGATCCAGAAGCCATCCCCAATTGGCTACATGTTTTACGCGAGCTCTGTTGGGTGTCAGGAAATTAGGGGTGCTGGGAGTGTAGCTCTGTGGTGGGGTGTGTGCTTAGGATGTACAAGATCCTGGGTTTAATCCCTAAGCACCAAGAAAGGAAGGAAGGGAGGGAGGCAGGAACGGAGGGAGGGAGGCAGGCAGGAAGGAAGGAAAGAAAGACGGGAAGGAAAGGAAAAGGAAAGAAATATTGTAGTCTTTTACGATCTTCCTCTCCTACATCCAGTAGAGGACACCTTGTCTGTACTTGGCAGGACTTGCCTGGATCTCTGGTTTCGTGGAACAGTGGTCTGCCACCAGACCACAGCACACCCCTCTTCCTGTCCCTACTCTGACCTCTCCTTGACCCTTCACTCCTCTCTACCCACTGTTTCAGGGCACCCCGCTTCTGCACCCCGATTACTCCCACCTGAAACATAAAACGTGACTGTTAAATTTCATGTTTTAACATAGATGGTTCTTTTCCCTAAGGTGTCAACCCCGAAGTTTGCCATGGTCCTTTTGATGGTTTTGTCCAAAGACATTACATCCTATCAGAGCTCCTATGCTGGTTAGCTTTTGTCAGCTCAACACAAATTAGTGGAAAGGGGGAGCCTCCATTGAAACATTGTCT
Organism: Peromyscus nudipes; assembly: GCA_902168325.1. NCBI lineage: Eukaryota > Metazoa > Chordata > Mammalia > Rodentia > Cricetidae > Peromyscus > Peromyscus nudipes. Next base: position 13,229 of record CABHPH010148939.1, on the reverse strand, counting down.
CCATCAGATTGGCCTACGGGTACGTCTGTGGTGCATTTTCTTTATTAATGCTTGATGTGGGGGAGCCCAGCCCACTGTGGGCAGTACCACCTCTGGCCAGGTGGTCCTGAGTGGCATAAGAGAGCAGGCTGAGCATGCCAGGAGGAGCAGGGCATGGGCTTCTACTTCAGTTCCTACCTCCAAGTCCCTTCCTTGAGTTCCCGCCCCGACTTCCCTTAGAGATGGGTTGTGATGAGGAAGTGTAAGCCAAACAAACCCTTGCCTCCCCCGGTTGGTTTTGGTCAGTGTTTTATCATAGCACCAGAAGTCAGATTAAGACAACACACACACACACACACACACACACACACACACACACACACTCGTGAAGTAACAAAGAGCAAATTCTTTTCTCTTTGTTTTGCATTGTTTTGTTTCTAGACAGGGTCTCTCACTATGTAGCTCTGGCTGTCGTGGAATTCACTATTTAGACCAGGCTGGACTCGAATTCACAGAGATCTGCCTGCCTCTGCCTCCAAAATGCTAGTATAAAGGGCTGCGCCTCTATACCCAGCCAAAGCAAGTTCTTCAGAGCAAAACAGAGTGGGCAACAAACCGTCAAATTGTCCAGTGACCTTCCCTGGATTGGGGCCAAGATCCTGCTTCCTCTTACTTGCCTGTGGGCGAGCGTCCTGGCCTTGCTTCTGCCTTTTGGCTCCGGTCTGGCTCTGATTTGCTCATCCCCCCCCCCCCCCCCAGCCAGCCCTTCTCCAGTTTCTATTGACAAGGCGGCAGCAAAGCTGTCCTTACTTCCCTGTCTCCTTAGGACTTCCTAGGAGGAAACAGTGTGAGGGCCTCAAAGATGGCCATATACTCAAGGGAGCGGTGACTACTTCAGTGAGGACAGAGTGACCAGCATCTCTCAGACTAAGGGTTTTGTTTGTTTTGTTTGGGGCCTTTTTGGTGCTGGGACCTACCATGGGGCCTTTTACACGCTAAGCCAGCGCTTTACCACTGAGTTTGGCCCCAGATCAAAGCCAGCTCTTTTATTTATTCTATGGGTACCAGTTTTTTGTCTGCATGTGTGTGCACAGGTCAGAAGACGGCGTTGCATCCCTAGGACCTGATGTTACAGTCAGTTGTTAGCTGCAGTGTGGGTACTGGTCCTTGGGTCCAGTGCTTTTAACCACTGAGCCATCTCTCCAGCCCCCAATCCCAGTTCTTAACCTCTAATTTGCTTTCACCTTCTCCCTTTGGCCAGCTTAGGTGGGATACTCAGAAGAGACCTCAGTTTACCTTCTGTGATTTTCAACAACTTTAAAGTTTAGCGTTTTCTTTTTTTTGCAGGGAGGGGAAAGGGATAGTGTTTTAAATACCAAATTGTAGTCTACAGATCAAGTTCCAGGGCAGTCAGGGCGGTTACACAGAGAAACCTTGTCTCAAAAACAAAAATAAACAAACAAATAAATAAAAATAAATGCCAAATTGAAGATAAAGAAATCAAGCTTTTCAAAGATTCTAAATAGTTTACTTAGAAGACTCTATGTAGTCCAGCAGGAAAAGCTTTGCCTCACGTCTGCTAAGTCCTGAGTTTAAGCCCTGGTACTGTCAAAACACAACCAAAAGCTTGCTTAAGCCATGCTAGTCTAGTTCTCCTTTTCCTCTGTGCTGTTGTAATATAAGCCATAGATCAGGGCCAGGGAGACAGCTCCGAAGGTAGACGCACCTGCTGCTGCCACGCCCAAGGACCCGAGTTCAGTGTCCTAAAGGAGATGAGAACCCTTTCAAGTTGTCCTCTGACCTCTATGCACTTGCCAAGGTATGCACACTTGACACACAAAATAAACGTTCAGTTTTAAAAAGTCATTTTTTTTAATCCCAAAATACGGTTAAGATCCCAGAACCCAAAATTATGTGGGCCTTGAGAGAGAATGAACATCCAAAGGCTAGTGGGGACTAATATTCGAGAGGAAAAAGGATGCGCCACTGGAAATGGAGAAGAGGGAGGGAGAATGTAGAGTTTGAGGCCAGCTAGGACTATAAAGGGAAACTTTGTCTCAAAATACACAGGGATGATAAAGATGATAGATAGGTAGGTAGGTAGGTAGATGGATGGACGAATGGGTGGGTGGATGGATGGATGGAGAGAGAGGTAGGTAGGTAGGTAGGTAGGTAGGTAGGTAGGTAGGTAGGTAGGTAGGTAG